>JADKXX010006474.1:0-242138 GCA_017310255.1 Butorides virescens
GGAGGGATGAGGAGGGCTGGGAAGAAGGGAGAGACAGGGAAGAGAAGGATGGAAAAGGCAGCAGGAGATGGGATGAGGGTGGGCCAGGGAGCAAGGTGGGATAAAGAAGGCTGGGGAGAAAGGTGGGAGAGGGAGGGAAGAAGGGGGGATGGAGCTGCAGTGGAAGCTGGGGGTTGCCACAGGGGGCTTGGAAAGAGGGTTCAACCAGGGCGAGGGGACACAGGGCAGAAGAGAGGTACTGAGGAGTGGGACAGGGTGAGGTGTCCCCAAGAGCAGGGGAAGGGAAGAGGAGTGAAAAGTGCCAAACCTGGACCCTCTGTTCACCCCATGGTCAACCCAACGCCTCCTGCAGCTGCCTGCCCCAAGGACCTCAGGCCGTAAGGAGCAGATGCCTGGGTCACGCTTACAAGGCAGCAAGCCCAGTGAGTGGGAACAGCAGATTTTACCTAAAATAAGCTGCCCAGTAACGACTGGAAAGGCCACAGATGGATGCTAATAGGTGGAGAGAGGGGTTGCAAGAGTTTACTGGCAATATTGAACTATTCAGGGTGGTAAAACTGGAAGAAGCTTCTGAAGAGCTGCAAAAAGACCTCAAAATAACAAGCAAGGTAACAGTATACAGGGGAGACCAGCATCACTTTAGTGGCTCAGTGATGGGCTGTGGAGTGGCTGTTACTGCTCCAGAAAGAGTCTGGAGCTGCAATAAACACTCCTGTGGAAGGAACTTGGTAGTGATCAAGGAAGCAAGTGCTGGGAAAGGAGTGGATCATGTAGGAAAAAACTGAGGAGGCCACAAAACAGCCCAAAAATGTAGCAGTGGCCCCAGGAGGGTGGATGGAGAGCAGGTCTCCATTTGAGAAGTAGTTCAGGCTCAAAGTAGTTACAGAGCAAGAGATTAAAAGTATGCAAAGATATGGAACTGGAAAAGCAGCAAATTAAGAAATGTCTCATAGGGAAGAGCAGGGTGAGGAAGAGGAGGAGAGAGGGAGCTGAGAGGAGGGGGTAGAGGTCAGAGACTGCAAAACAGACTACAAATAAAGGGACATGGAGCGGAACAAAGATTAGGAAAGGTAGGGGAGGGTGGACGTGAGCTCCCTGGTGGGAAAACAGCCTCTGAAAGCCTAGAGCAGTGCAGGGGCACGGGATGATGTGTGAGGAAGGAGATAAAGGAAGACAAATCCTCAGGGATTTAATCACTCAACATGAAGCTGAACGGTGGCTGTGCAAAGGGAGGGATGTTCTCAGGAGGAACCAAAGTGGACAGAGGACAGGCATGTCTTCAACACCAGAAAGGCAAAAACTGCAAGTCCTTGGCAGCTCAACCCCTGCTGTGGAACCCCTACCACTGTGTCAGCACATCTCTACCTTACAAGAGGAACAGATTTTTTTTTTTTCTCCTCAGCAGAGTTTAATGGATTTCCAACACCATTTTAAGTTCAACCAGAAAAGGGGATTCACACCCAAGCAAAAATTCTGTGGAGGGATTGCTGCTGGCCTGAGCCCAGTGGGCTGGGGTCATGCTGCTCGTTGCAGCAGCACAGCCCTCAGTAGAAACCCTCCTCACTGGGATGGCCATGGTATGGTCCCACCATGCAGACGCTCTCAACACCCAGAAATACCCCTAGCTCTGGGACAGCAGGTCACTGCAGGGGGCTCAGACCTGCAGAGACTCCTACCACAGAGCCATGACCTTCATCACTTCTGAAAATGGTACTTCCTCCCCCAAATCACCCAAACAACTAAAAAAGTACTATCAGGGCCTTCATGGGGGAGCTGGGCTTGTGCAGAGAGAAGACAGCAGAACCTATTGCTTCTTGCTATGGAGGAGCTCCTTAACAGACTGCCTTGGCTGTGGTGCAATGCTCCCCATTCTGGTGACAGGTGAAGATGTATATTTTGGAGCTGATTTGTGTGTGTATGCATTTGAGGGAATTTTGGGGTTGGTATATCCTCAGCTGTGCTTTCACAGACCAGAGTTTGCCTCTGCAGGTTGATGTTATGCAGACATTGCTGGAGCTTTAACTTAAATTCAGGAATTTTATGTGGAAGGGGCCTTGGCAGCTAAAAGTAAATATTTTAGTCTCTTCCATCCAGTTCTTGCTCCACTCACAATCCATGAATGAAGATCCTCATCCATGTCCTCCTTCCTTCCCTAGTAATCTCAGTAGCAATGGTCTCAGGATTGATTGCAGAAATAAAGTGGGATTGGGCAGGGGGAGCCAGAAGGGTCCCAGTGTCACAGCCAGGGAAAGGAGGGGAAAACCCATGAGCTTTCACTTAATATCCCACCCACTGTCTCATCTCTTGTCTCTCTTTTGCAGTCTGTAATATGGAATGCTGCTCTAAATTTTCAACTCTATTGCTGGTTTATGGAGGGAGAAAATGCTGTTAAACCCTGATGAAGCATGAGGAAGACCCGTCTGTTTCATCTGTCTCTAGAAATTGAGAAATTATTCCTAATGCTAGCAAATCCTCATTCCTGTGATAATGAAATGAGCTCAGTCTGAGCCTAGCTTATAGAAAACACAGAGCAATATTTACAAAGGAAATAAGATGAATAAGAGGTAAGAAGTACAGGAGGGGAAAGCCAGGAAGACAACTGAGATGGCTCCCCCATTTCCTACCCCCCAGTTCAACTTGTAGCCCAGAAAACTCTCCTTTCCCCCAGTTTTCAGTTCAAATATGTACACATTTGGGTTCTTGTTTCTAAATTGCTCCCTTTGAGCATCTCTTCAGAAGAAACAGAAATCTAACCCAGGAGCATATGCTGGAAGCAGCGCTTCGGGGGGGTTCTGGGTCTGTGCAGCACCAAACTCATGCAGCAAGTGGGGAGCATCCTTGGCACAGGAGCAACTCGTAATGCAAACACTAATCATAAAGTAGCCACATTAATTGGAACCCTATAGACAGACCGATCAGAGAGAGGAAAATTGATTAAACCTGTGCTGCTTTGCCAAAATCTTTCCTTCTGCAAGGAACATTCATGTAACACTGGCTTACCGAATGTCTGAAAAAGTTCAGGCGAGTCAGCTGAAACCCAATAAATGTGCATGTCAGATGGAAGCAAGTACCAGCAGCAAAATAAACACTATGCGGGAGATCAGTTGATGTCATCTTTCTATTCACTTCTCTCCAAAAACATACCTTTTTCCCCCCACAAAGCAATCACCGCTTTCTTAAAGGGATTACAGACAGCAGTGCTGGTTGCAAAGAGCCATTTATTCTTCCAAGCTGTTTATAAAGCCTTTCTTTCATCCCCTATCCCTACACATTTGTTGACACCTTTTTTTAAGGAAATGAAGACATTGAAAAATGTGCAGTTCTCAAAACTGGGAGTGTAGAGTGGTTTTAGTTTAAATCTTATTCATTGTTTTTGCTTAAAAAAAAAGCTTCTTTAGAAATACTTCTTTTGGCAAAACTTTATTTGGCAAAAAAAAGGAAAAAAAAAGTACTTTTCTTCAAAATTTGAAAGGTTTCCCCTGCCCTCCCATCCTGCTGGTGCTCAGAGGAGTGCTTTTGATTTCCACAGACCCTGGCTTTCTATAAAACCTTTTACTACCTGGGATAAGTGCTGTGAGAAGCTCCTTTAGCACTAGGTGCCATGAGGTTGTAGCACACAAAAACTCAGTTTAGCCAACACTTCCCTCTACCGGGAAAGAAAAACACTGCGATTTGTTATAATTCCCTTTGAAATAAAGGGAGGTGGCAGGACAAGAAGGGGTTTCCTATCTAAAGATGACGGGAGATTCGAAGTGCATGGGATGAAGAAAGGGCATCACATTCAGCATATCAACACCTTGCTCGTTTATTAACCAGGCAAAAGGAGTTTGGCCATCCCATATTGACCCTCCTCCAACGAGGATCCCTCACAAGCTCCCTTCCCCGCTGGCTTCCTAGCAAGCAGAGCAAATCTGCAGGGTTGGGTGTGCTCCACATCCCCACCTCTGTGCTATGGAAAGCGTAAGGTCAGGCCAACGTTTACATCAGGACTGAACCCACCGCTGGGTCACATCAGGGATGGTGCCAAAGCTTCATTGTGTAACCTTGGCTGGGATCTGGGCTTGTTCCTTCCTCTGTAAGGAAAGCCCTGATTTCTTCTCATCCCTGAATTCAATTTCAATAAGCAAAGAGACCCTGACATAAACCCAGCTGCTGTGTCAGGATACATCTGTATCAGTCTTCAGCTTCCGTCTTTTAATTAAGTGTATCATCCTCACGGAGCATCTCTCATCAAGCATCCTTGGGGAAATCCTGTAACGCCTGGCTAAATTGCTACATTTGTTCAATCAGACTCAAAGATATAATCCTAAAGTGAGCTAATCTAATTTAATGGGGAAAAAAAATTTACAGGCAGGCAGTGCCTCTGTCAACGAACGTGTCCAAGTGTGAAAAAAAGCATTCAGTGCCCTAATAGACACATAACAGCTCACATCACTAAAGTAAAATTTATTTTGTCTCCCTGAAATGGCTCACACACACCCCCCCCCCCCCCCAATTAAGTCCACTGTGTCACACTAGAATACAGCTGTGCTTTAATTCAGAAGGGGATGAAGGTTATGCTGTGCTGGGCTGAATTACGTCCCATTATCCTGCCCTTGCCACCTGTGGCCAGCACAAATATTTGGTGATTAGGGAGTTCAGAGAGCAGAGAAACACTGCTCTGCTACGCGGGGAAAGCATTTACATGGGGTTTAGTGATTAGCAGTGTCAGGAAGGCAGAGTCTGGGTTTGCAGCAAAGCTTTCGGCTCCTCCTGTGTTCCCTGCATCGTAACAAACTGCAGTCTGGATGAATTTCTGACACCCAGGAGGTTAAAAAAAAATAAATTTACCTCACATTCCTTTGCCAACCTCCAAAAAGTTATTCAATTCTTGCTTTCCCAGGTTAGGTAAGACCCCCTATGAGGGAGCAGCCACACATTGAGCCTTTGCAAAGTGATGGAGAAATATAAATATATTCCCCCCTTTTTGGGTCAAAAGCACCAACCCATGACACCAAAAGCTGCTTTACCTCTGCAACCTCTCTTGAAGAGGACACTGCCAAATCCACTGGAGAGATGAGGAACAGCAAGGCTTAGCCCATGGAGGGAACCAAGAGACCTTCTAGCTGCAGCTGGACTTTGGGTGCCACAGGGAGATCATCTAGAAGGGGGTGAAACCTAAGCTTTGCCAAGCTCTGTGGCAGTTTTGGCTGTGATTTCCATAGGGAAGGGCTTCAAAGCAGACCAAAAAAAGGTTAACCATTTCTAGAAGAAATTTCCACATAGAGTCTAAAGCATCTAGGAATGTTGGGGCTTTATAGATGCTGCAAGATCAGCCATTTGTGCTGTAAAGTCACATTTTATTTGTGGCAAATCACATTTGCTGCATGCTTTCCTTCCCTTGCACAAGCACTTTGAGTAAATCCTTGCCTTACTTCTGCTTCCAGAGCACACATGCACACACCCATCAACCTTGCATGTTATACAGAGGATCTCCAAGGTATCTCACTGCTGTTTCCAGGCTGAAACTAGTACTGGCTTGTCCTTTGCATTTCATTGTGCTAAAGAAAAAAAATAAACCTCTAAGAGTTAGAGAAAGTTGGTTGGTTTTGGTTAAACACTACTTGCAAGCCTGCAGTTCAAAACGTGCCTTTGGGTGCATTGTGCAGGTACAGCTAATATGAAGACTCTGCCCTGGTGAGACCCCACCTGGAGCACTGGGTCCAGTTCTGGGCTCCCCAGTTCAAGAAAGATGAGGAACTCCTAGAGAGAGTCCAGAGGAGAGCAACAAAGATGATAAAGGGACTGGAGCATCTCCCCTACGAGGAAAGGCTGAGGGAGCTGGGCTTGTTTAGCCTGAAGAAAAAAAATGAGAGGTGATCTCAACAACACCTACAAATATCTTAAGGATGGATGTCACAAGGACAGAGCCAGACTCTTCTCAGTGGTGCCCAGTGCCAGAACAAGGGGCAATGGGCACAAACTGAGCAGAAGAGGTTTCAGTTGAATGTGAGGAAGAACTTCTTTACTCTGAGGGTGACAGAGCCCTGGCACAGGCTGCCCAGGGGGGTTGTGGAGTCTCCTTCTCTGGAGATATTCAAAGCCTGCCTGGACAATGTCCTGTGCCCCCTGCTCTGGGTGAGCCTGCTTGAGCAGGGGGGTGGGACTGGGTGGGCTCCAGAGGGCCCTTCCAACCCTTGACATTCTGGGATTCTGTGAAGACCCCCCCAAGGTCTGGAGGGAAACTCAAAATGATAATTTTCTGCATTTAGTACACCAACCCTCTTTTGTTCATTGCAGTCCACCATGCCTTCCCTTCCTCCATTTTAACCCTAATTAGAGTCAAGCTTCCTTCCAGTACATTGACTTAATATTTTACATGAACCATTAAATGTTTTTTTTTTATTTGAATCTTCTAATTAATTGTAATGCCTATTAGTTTGTATTCAGACACTGCCATTTCAGTTTCTGGGAAGTGCTTGGGATAGAAAGACCCAAAGTCACTAAGCAATAAAGACCACAACATCTTTCAGCACAGAAATAATCCTGTGGGCTTCCTTAGGACTATTCTAGGCCTATCAATGCTCACATAGGCCAGGTCTTGGGCGAATTGTGGTTACAAGTGGTTAAGTGACTCAAAAATTCTGACAAAAGCCTGACAAATCTGAAGGAAGTGAAACTGAGCTGCTCTCCTGTTCCTTTTCTTGTAGGGTCTCCTGCATAGTTTCTATCTCATCTTTATCCTTCAGTGCCATTTTTCTGGTGTTCTTCACTGATATTTTCATCCTTATATTTATGAAGTTGCAAATCTGGGGATTGTGGGCCGCAGTGCTTTGACCACCCACGTTATTTAACTTGCAAAAGCCTCCAGTCCACTTCTCTCTGGTCACTTTTCCCTAGCATACCTGCTTCTTCATCCATTTCCAACCCAGGTCTAGTGCAACAGCATACAGATGTGATAAAACATCCTTCCCTTCTGAAAAGGGGAAGGCATGACTGAATTCAGGAACTGTCGTTAATATTTTTTTTAGCATCTTCAAACTGAGCAATGCAAAGAGTCCCAGGTGGACATGGGGCCTGCCCTGAAGCTCTTTCAATCTAAAACTCTTATCCTGATACTACGTGGCCACAGGCAGCTTGTCTGAGCCCCGTTGCCTTCAGGGATTGATCGCATGAGTGCTGGTACTCACCCTCCTGATGGGATGAAGGCAAAAGCCAGGTGAAAGGTTGTAAGTAGAAAAGGATTCAATGACAAACAGACACTTACCAAACGGTTGTTGTGTTGGGCTGACTCATTCCCTACTTGGGGAATACAAAAAGCACCAACAAGACCAGGAGGCAATTTCATATGCAGATCTCCACCTCTGAGTGAATGCTACATAACCAGAGGTAATGGGCAAATATATCCACCAGCTGCTTCTTTTGCCCAAGTGAAGAGCCAAGCACTAGCCCTCACACATCTCTCTGGTCTTTCTCCTTCTCTCCTCATCAGCCTGTTTGCAAGCACAGTCTGCAAACATCTCACCCCTCACCTGCTTAGTCTCACTTCAACTTGAAAATTCCATCAGGTCCAGTCACAGATTTCCCCCTCATCTTCCTTTCCCCAGAAAGCAGCTTTTAGACCAAACTACTGAGACTAACTTAGAGCCTCTACAAAAAGACCCTCCAGCAAAAGTCACCTGTAACCCTAATGTAATAAACCAGCCTGCCACTCACAATAACAAGAAAGGGCACAGCAGGACAGGAGGAGGACGACAGCATTTGACCAGGATCTGGCTGCTAATGCAACAAGCCCAGTTGCCTGCTGGGATAAACTACTGTAAAGTTACTGCGTCCTCCAAGCATCTGAAAATTTGCCCTGTTATAAAAAAAAGATCAAGGAATTCTTTGAATCCTTCTGGTTTGCCTCTTTGGACAAGATTTTAAACAAAGCTATAATTGCTCAAGGCTCTCAGCTTTTCATACTTCATCCTTAATGCAATATCCTACCTCTGACAAATGGAGCCTTTAAGAACTATACTGCCCTTGACTGGAAATTTCGCATTAAAGCACATCAATGCACACGCTGAACAACCGCATTTTGCTTTCCCAGCTGACCCCCTCTGAGTGCAGGGTCAGACCCTTGCTGGATATTGAATACTCTCCTCAGCATCAAGAAAAGTCCAATTTTTTTTCTGGAGAGTTTTGAGTGCTCTCTCAGAGTTTTTTTTTTTATTTATTCTTTCATCCATTTTCAAGCATTGATTTGGGGGCGACTTTAAATGGGACAGGACTGGGGCTTCTGCCAGGTATTTTGAAGAGAATTGCTGTCTTGAACACAAACACAGCCACCCACAGACAATAACACAAAATCTTAACAATTGACTTTGGTGTCCAAAAGGAGTTGGATGGGCTCAAGAGATGCCTCTCCTCGTGGGCATTTGGGTGTCTGACAGAAAGGATGGAGGCTGGAGAAGCGCTTCTTGCTGCCTGCCACTTTTCATATTTTGCTTTTTCTAATGGATTTGTGCTTCTGCTTTTTCTGTAGTCGTGTTCATATCAAAAGAGAAGGGAAAAACAACACAAAAGTGATTTAAATGGATGGTTTGAAGTAAAGGAAAAGTTGAAGTATAAATACATGTAAAAGGCATGTGAAAAACCCAGTTCTGAACCGAGTGACAGTTTAGCCTGTTTTTCTTACAAATAGGCTCACCACTTTATTATTTTTATACAACACGCTTGCCAGTAACTCACTCACGTCAGTCACTCCCCAAGAACATCCCACCACTCCGCAGTCTCAATTCACACCCTGAGTTCAGTATCCAACACAAAGACAAGGGCAGCTACGAAACCCAGCCTGTACAATGGCCCCAAACTATCATTTGTAAGCAAACAAAAGCAGTCACTTCTTCCAAAATAAGCAAGCAGGATGAAGTCTCCAAATCCACATGCTTTGAATGCCTGGCTCCAACAATATCCTCAGCAAGAACATCTCTGAGAAACATGGCAAAAATGCCTCCCTCAGCCCTATAATCTCATTAGATACAAAGGCTATGACCGGTTTAGGGCTATAATGTTGCACAAGAAACCCTGAGACTGAAACAAAAGAGGGTACTTGCTAGACTAAGTGGATTTGGGCTTACTGCAGAGTCTAAGACTTTCTCCCCAAATTGTGACTGTCCAGTAAACCCACAGAGCTCAGCACTTTACAACTGTTTGCACATTTTTTCAATCTTGCATAGTGGGGTTCATGTGTTCCTATTAAGTTGCCTAAAAGTTAGACAAGTCCAGATCTGAATAAGTCATATCATGTCTCCTCTCCAAAGTGTCAGTGGAAAGATGTATGTGATTGCCCATCTCTAGTTAGACAA
Organism: Butorides virescens; assembly: GCA_017310255.1. Lineage (NCBI taxonomy): Eukaryota > Metazoa > Chordata > Aves > Pelecaniformes > Ardeidae > Butorides > Butorides virescens. Next base: position 9,330 of record JADKXX010006474.1, read on the forward strand.
GATCAATCAACCTCTGGAGATGCCTTTCTCCCCTGTATTGACTGTCATGAGCCTAGAGCTGAGTTTGCACGGTATTAATGATAAACTGTAACTCTTCCATGGGGTTCTTCCTGCCTAAGCTACCTTGTAGGCAGTAAGATGTAAAGTCATGCAGTCCCAGCCCTCACTTGCTTTCTATACCTTGAAGAAAGGAAGTAAACTAAAAATCTCGGCATTATTTCTATTGAATTAGGATTCAAGAGACAAGTTCTCCTGGAACAATTAAGTTCTTGCCATAAACATAACCAGAAGATGTCACTTAAAATAGCCACTGCCTGAACAGTGCCTACTTCCTAAAGATATTTTTTTTTGTCATTTTCCTCTCTGTAAGAGCCACCATACTTCAGATTTTTCTCAACTTGAGAGAAAGGTGGAGACACCAACCTCCTGAGCAAAGCACAGTGCCTGAAGGTGCACTCTAGAAAGAGACCACAGGAACAGGGATGGTGCCCAGAGCTGTTGTTTGGAGGAGATGTTGGGACTGATGTCAGGTTATGGGCTGCTAAGGCTTGTGCAAAAAAAAAAAAAAAAAAGAAAAATAGATTTTTAAGGAAGTCTGCAGAATTTAAGTAATAAACATACAACAGTGTTTGCCAAAAGTCTTGGTAACGCACATAAGACTGGCTCAGAACACAGGTTAATCAAAATTGGAAAAAGAAATTCTGGTTTGTTTCTAATGTATAAGTTTCATACTAGCTTGTCTCATGACTGACTAAAAAAAGCACACAAGACACCGCCCTCCCCCCCCCAAAAAAAATCCTAACCCCCTGTAACTTTGGTTTAGTTCCTGATGATTTTAGCAGACTGGGTCCTCAGCTGGTATAAATGGGATCAACACCATCAATCAAATTATACCAGCTGAGGGCCTAACTCAGGAATTGCTTGAAGAAATGAAAAGTGGATAAAAGTTTCCCAGAGAAATTAAAAATAGATTAACAGCCGAAGTTAACTCACTTCTGTGTGACAGTGGGTATCACTGCAATTTTTCTTGCTGCTGTGCTGTAGCCTCAATGGAAGAGGCAACTAATTACCATATGAACCTGAACATTCACCAGCTGCCTTTTCCCTGAAAAAAAAAAAAAAGGCACTAAGTTTTCAAAAACTTCAGGGAGGAACAGAGGAAAAAATAATTCTGGAAAGTACTCAAATTGAGCAAGAACTTTGTCCTTAGATAAATGAGGTGGGATAAATTCAAGTTGTATTTTGCACCTGCTACACATAATGCAGACAGGAATGGGTGCTGAGCAGCCAGAAGTGGCTACTTGTAGTGTCCCTCCCATCCCACCAGCATCAATGGAGGAGCCTGCCTGTTTAGGTCTACGTGGTTTACATCAAGAATCCTGCTGCCTGCCTAGAAAATCTGACAAATGCATCTGCAGAATATTTGCCTGCATATAAACCCAAGTGTGTGATACAGTATGGTCAAAGCTGGTGGGAAGAGCAGTGTGAAGCTAACAGGAACATCCTCACCCCCACCAACCACCCTGGCTGCTCACCATCAGTGGTGGCAGCTGTGCTTGGCAACACATTTAGCAGCAGGGCCCAAAATAGCTCTTTTGGTGGTTGCTGTAGTTTCAGTCATCTTTCTAATTACTAGCACAGGGGTCTTCCATGGGACTTGGTTTTACCCACGTAGACATCTTTAGCTCAGGAATGGGATGCATGTTTTTCAGGAGCATAATAGCAATCACTCTCTCCCATAATTGGCAAACACAGTTGTGTGAAAGGGAAAGTTTTGGCATTCTCCACTTTTAATTAAACATTTTGATTCTGAAATCAACACCAGCAAACACAGTATGCAACATATGATACCTGATTCAGTGAAACATTAAAACTGGCAATGGCTTATAACATATGTAGGGGGTAACAGCCCCCCATGCCACTGTGCTGTGTTTTGTGACTACCATGGCAGGAGCACAGCTGGGGCTGAACGAGCCCACACTGATAAGGTTGCCCTACCATTGGGTATCAATCAAAATGCTGTCATTGCATTACACATATCTTAGCACCTTTTCCTGAACCCAACTGTCCAACGAGGTCCCTTCTCTCCTCTGCTGTTCCTGACATATCTGCGGCAGAGGCCTGCTCATGTGTTGAGCCCTGTGATGTAGCACCACATCAGAATCCTGATTCTCATTTCAGAATAAAGCTATAGTTCACACTGTGAGGAGAAACTTGGAAATATGACTCAAACCTCATTGAGGTAAAAGATCTGCCAAAGACATGAACCTGATGTGTGAACTGCATCATGCATGGCCCTGAGAGACAAACTCTGGACCTCGCTGCCCCAGGGGCTTTCACAGCCAGCAGCAGGCTTAGCCACTGAGAAGTGCCAAACCGGAACAAGGGAACAGATCTATTTGAGTTCTTACCCTTTTTTTTTTTAGGGGGGGCAGACAGGCATGTAGAAGTTGTGTGAGAAGATGTTTGAAGATCATAAAACTTAACTAAGCAAGTGCTCCTTATGTCAGGAAAGATGCTTCCTTTCAAGATTAAATGTTGAACTGAGGGGGAAAAATATGGAGCAAGCCAAACATTTCCAGGTTACTAATCTTATGAAGAGATATACTGACTTCTAGGCATATGAAAAACACAGGTTATTCTGATAAGCAAGCCCAGCTGCCTCTCCTCAGCATACTGCCAGACATCCATTTTCTGGGCTGGCTCCAGCTCAGCCTGGCCCATCTCATGGCACAAAGTCATCCCCTTCCACCAGGGAACTGGACACCATAACAAAACATCAAGGTACTCCATGGCTTATCAGGGTAGATACATCAGCTCCTTGGGATCCTCCCACCCACAGCAGCTCACACCTGACCCAAAATCATCCATCCCTATTAAATCCATCCAAGTCTTCCTCCAGCTCCTAACCCTCAAAGCACTTTATCTCCCCCAAAACAGTGCCCAGCTCTCCCATATCTTACCTTGACAAGTCCACAACACCATTCTCCAAGATACTCACTTCTGCCCTAAGCACTCACCTCTTCCCTTATATATATTCCCACCCACCCCCCTGACCTTTTATACCTTGCAGCTGGCTCCCGATGGCTGTATGGGTTAACCCTTTCCCTGCCACACCCAATAAAATTCCAGACAGTTGTTTCCTGCCCTTCAGCTCCCAGGAGAGGGAAAACTGGCTGCATACTCTCAGGGCTATAATGATCATGACAGGAAGCATTGGTGGGACAGATATAGGAAGGTGCTGAAAAGAGCCAAAAGATTATTTGATCGATGAGAAAAATGCCTATGTGAGAGGCTTGAAGAGGTCATTCCACTCACATTAAAATAATAAATAGAGAAGTGATAGTGAGTAAGTACCTTCATTGAATGAAAATAGCAGGTACTAAAGAGTTTTATAATGTAGCATTAAAAGTATATCAAGAACCAGTGGCTTGGAGCTGATGTCAAGCTAATTTACATGAAAAGGTAGGCTTGTGATTTTAAGCTAAGGTTAATTAACTGTGAAACAAATTACCAGGGGGCAGACATTCTCCTTGATGTCTTCAGGTCAAGAGCTGTAACCCCAGCTGGACAACTTACTGCAGTCAAATGCAGCCCAACATTCACCTGCAAGATATTTGGCAGCCTTTAAACCTGCATCTCCAGTTCCTTTCAGTGGAATGTGACATATTTACAACACAGCGACCTGCGCTAACGTCACTCTGTTTATGCTCATACTATCCAAAAGCAGACCCTATACCCTTCTGCAAAAGGCACTTTGCACTTGTTGCAAGAAAATCTCTTTCCACCTTCTGGTGTTGCTGTCCCAACACATATGAGGTCTCAGTTAAGGACCATCTCAATCGACTGGATGGGATAAGCAAACACATTATGGGTGATTGGATCTTGCTGTTCTGAAGCAACTTGTGCTTTGAGACAATTAGGGTACGGATGACAGATTTTCTAGGTGCATTTTCCAGATTTCCTCTGTGCCAGACGCTTGGCCCATAGCCATGGGATCATGGAAAGCTTTCACAGACAAAACTCACCACAGGGAAATCGCTCCCCTCCTAGACACTTGGGAGGAAGGGTGACTGATGCAGGCTGTATTCAGTGATCTGGTTTAACCCTAGCTGGCATTTATTCCCCTCTCAGGAACAGTCACGTCTCTCCTCTCAACTTTCATTTTGCAGAATTAAACAAGCTAGGATTCCAGGCTTCCCCCAAAGCCTTTCTAATCCCATCAACTGTAGAAGCCCTTTAATTCTTGTTTGATTCGTATGAATCTTTCCTGAGCATCATTTACCAATGCATGCGCAGGTGCAGATGTGACCTCACCCGTGCCTTCCCCTTGCATTAGCACATCCTGCGCTCCAGGGACTGTGTCTCAGCTGATAGGTCTTCACTTGCATTTCTCCATTTCATGATTGCATCACATTATACATCACAACCATTCTGTTCCGGTGGTTTATCCAAGTCTTCGCCGTTTCCATCACCTGGTAGCAAATGTCGCCACTTGGCCTCCAGTAGAGGACTTTATGCTCTGCCCTATTACATTTTGTTTATCAGAATACCAGTGGATAAGATCTACCACATTCTTCTTTCTTAGTAAATGGATTTCAAACCTATTTTATTCAATTTTCCACTTTCCTTCAAGTCTTTCATTATTTCCCCTTCAAAATGTGTTCCACAGCCCTGCAACACGCTCAGTTCAGATTAGCAAGTCTCTGATTGCTTGAATTGCTTGTTACCTCCTTTTCAAATATAAGTATTACATTTGGGTTGATTTTGTGGATTTTTTTCCCCTCCTGCTACGTTTCCTGATTTGGCAGATTCTCACAAAATCCTTACTGACAAATCTGCAGTTTCGTGTGCCAGTTCTCAACAGCATTTTTGAAAAGGTGTTATTCTGGCCCCAATTCCATTGCTTTAATTCCCTTCTGTGTTCATCCCTGGATGTACTCATCTTTCCATCCAAACATTTCTTGTTAGCCAAGGAAAATATAATCTGAAATTGAATATTGTCTTCACTGAAAAAGAAGGAGACTATTTACCTTTGTCATAAACATATATAGATAAATTATCTTTAAACCTAAAGCTGTTCAAAACCTCATCCCTGCCCCATTTTAAGCCAACCCCACATTTATTTATTTTTTCTTCTTTTTTCTTGTATAGCCAATGGGTTATTTATTACTGTTTCAGCTTCCTATTCATGGTCTAATTCTCTTTTTAATTTCTCACTCATTTCACTTTCTGACCTTTAAACTGTAGCTTGCTTTCAGCACAGCCCTTTCTCCCACTCCCTCTAAACTCTCTGCTTGCTGCTTATACTCCTTTTTAAGGCAGTTATTTATCTGCATAGGTTTTGATCTCTATAGTTGAGATAGAGGCCCCAACTTTTTTTTTTTTTTTTTTTTTTTTTTCCACTTTGAATATGTCATTTTGATCTAAAACCACTAGGAGGAAGCATTCAACAAGTTTCACTGTCCTGTTCCAGATCCCAGTCTTAATTTTATTAAATTCAGAGTTTTGAGCAGGAACCAAGGGGTCTGCTGGGTCACAGATCCACTTGAAAGTGCCATGGCACATAATCCCTTGAAGAAATGTCAACTATTCACTTTCTGTTTCAGTTTCATGACTCCATCCTCCCAAGGACAGAAGCCACTTCTAATTTCCAAGGTAATTTTTTCCCTGATTAGTTTGTCTTTTAAACGTTTTTCTCCCTCACTCATATTTTCCCACCTGCTTTATTTACTGACAATTATGATGCATCTTCCCAGCCGTTATTTCTGGGCTGAACAAACTAAACTTGAATCTCTTTCCATAACACAGTTTGCTATTCATTCGAGTATTGCTTCTCTGCACTTGACCCAGTTTTAATTCACAACTGTTGAATTGCAAAGGTATCTGACACATGGGAGGAAAAAAACTCTCTTTTCTTTAAAGCGCAATAGGAATTTCAGGCCATGCAGCTCCATTGATTTGCCCAAGAGCTGAGAAACACTGAACTAAATTATCAGTATGGTCCCATTATTAATAATTGTCTCAATGGTAACTTCAGTCTAGTTTATGCTACAGGTCCTGATTTTTGCTGAAAAACTAGCTTTTTATAGGTTAGTTCCACATAGTCCTTCCCCCGCCCCCCTTAACTCTTTTGACTGGAGTGCGAATATTCAAGACCTTTGCATTAGTTTGATTTCCTGTGAAAAATGTATGTGCTTTAGGTAGTGAAATCAAGCCCACTACGGAGAGGTACAGTTTTTCTGGTGTTCTCATGTCCTACATTGCTCTATTTGTTGTGCTACATCACTAGCAAAGGAATAGACAAAAACATCATGGTTTTGAGCTGGTGTTTCTCATGGGCTGTCAAAGGGAAGAGCTCTCAGCCCTCATGTTTTTGTTGTCTCTATTAACAACCTCTTTAAAAATGCAATAATTTGGTGTGAAATTTGGAAGTGATAGATTATGGAACAGAGAACTGTTGAAGAGATCAGGCTGTTAATGCAATACTCTCAGAACAGTGACTAAAAGGGGACAAACACATAAAATGTTGTTCAGTATGACCAAAAAGGACAGCAATCCATCTGAAAACAAGACTGTATGCCACACAGCCATCACAAGAAACTAGGATTTTAGTATGGACATCAGTAGGAACCAAAATTAAGAGGGTTCAGAGGAGAACCAGAAAGATTAAAGAACATGGCAAGGGACTTGCCTTCCCCAAAATGGTATCACCTTTCCTCAGAAGGGTTTCTGCAGAAGCTAAAATTCACCCTAGGGGGTACCTGTCATTTCTTTCACCAATAAACAATTCACTTAGGGCACCAAATGATCTTTTGCATCTGATGTCCTACAATGGTGGAGCTCGGATTCAGCTTCAGGGTGGCCTTCCCAAACAGATGGACTTCAGCGAGGCTTAGTACGTAGCTGACTGTCAATAAACTCTTCTTGCAATCAAAAATACTCCTTCCTGGCACATAAACCGGCAAAGATGGGTTGGACTGCTTTTGGGTATGGATTTGTTTAAATATGTGTTTAAGTCCTCTCTCCTGAGAGGTTGTGATGTCAGGACTGTTCAGTGCACAACCAAATGGATGAGAACGGTGCACACAGCTCAGCACTGCTTCTTGATGGACCCTGCACATCATGGAAAGCAGCCATCAAACAGGCTGGAGCTGGGAAACACCATCTCACAAGTGCCGTGTAGTCAACAACTGGGTAAGTGTTTTAAAAATCATTTTAGCCAACTAAAACAATTTCATTTTATTAATTATTTTTAATTGTTAGCTTTCTTTTTTAGTGTGAAGGAATAGAGCCCCTTGGGTTCCAGTGGCACAGAGCTGTTTACTTCTCTGTTATAAAGCAGATTCTCTGTGCACATATCTTAAAATTTGAGGGAGTATTAGTCAAAACTAATTAAAGGTGTTATGATGGCTAAGGGAATACCACAGAGGAAATTAAAATTAAAAGCTATCGTAAATATTGTTTATTTGCAATCAGTGTTCAGACAGTATTAACTGAAAACAGAGCCTTGTTATTAGGTGTAATTTACCATTCATAGTAAAAGAGAATTTCGGTCCCAAAAGCTTACAATCTGACTAGGTGAAAATGTCAGGAGAAGAAGAAAGAGACACAAACCAGGACATATAACTACCACCCTAGAGAAGGGGTATAGAAGAGAGTAGGCAACTTGCTGCAGGTTGCAAGCAAAGGATACAGCAGGTCCCACTCAGTTGCAGAACCTGTTGTCCTTTCTGGTTGAAATCAGTGTGGAGGGAAAAGCTCACCCAAACCTTGCCAGAACCTTCCAAACCCAGCAGTGACCACACAGCTACAACCTTGCGACTAAGAAAAATAGAAAGCATCTTACGCTAGCTTGTGTGTAACGTGTTTGAAGTTTAAACAAGCAATTAAAATGTCAAGGGTAATTTATGATTACATCTAGTGCATGACAAAGGATAACACAACAGTCATTAGACAGCTGGAAGTATCTCCGAAGTGCACGTACAAAGGACAAAAGACTGAGTACTGTTTGGGCATGTGTTTTTCTGAGAAGCCCAAGCTAGTAAGGACGTGAAGAAAGATGAAGAACTTCATAAAGAAAATGCAGTGAGGATCATGAAAGACCATGTGAAAACACAGTTTCATGAGAAATAGAATTTGTGATTACATCCTTAGGCTTATGTTAACCCCGAGACCCAAATGTTTCAACACAGATTTCCTAATTGTCCATGTTACTCGGATTTTGGGTTCTTCTAATCTTTGCAGGAGAGAGAAAATTGTTCCTCCCATCAAAGCAGCACAGGGGAAAGGCTCCTACCACCAATGAACACATCTACTTTAGGTCAAGGCCTCACTCCATGGCCATGGATGACGCTCACCACCACGACCAAGAGCAGCTCAGATGAGGCCCATGTGGTGCTCCTCTGCTTGGGTTTCTGATGTCATCTGAAGTGATGCTGCCAATTTCCCCCCAGTGGAAATGCTTACTTGTGTCTCCCCTCTCTACCATATTGGCAGGAATGAACTTGAGCATGAAACTTAATCAATCCATAAAGTTTGAGGAAAGTATATAATAAACACAATTTGTTATGGAGCACAGCTGCCTTCTCCTTGCTGCCAGAGGAAACTGGGTTAAAAAAAAATAATCCTCACAGACAAAACATAAAACAAGGTTTTACTCAGCTCAGCACGACTTCTGTAATACTAAGAGTTGTATTTATTATTTCATTAAGCTGCAGTAACACAACTACAATAGCATACATGCCATGACTTATTCTGCAAATCAATCATATTGGAAGAAGTCCACTACACTGTGGCATATCTGTGGATCATGCAGTGGCTATGTTTGTGGTATATCAGCCCCCAAACATTAAAAAAAGAAAAAAAAAAAAAAAACACAATCAGAAGCCATTTGATTAACAGGTTTATAATGAGAGTATCAATTAGGAATGGACTTAGGGTAAATTTTAGCTCCTTTCTCTCTGGCAATTTATCTTCACACTGACATTCTTTTCCTGTTCTCCAGTAGATCCACTGCTGCTTGAGCTTTTCTCTGCTCCTTGCGCCAGGGATAACATCAGCAGATGTTAATGATCGCTGCTGGAATACGCCGCAGCGCGCGGGTGCTGTGGGACCTGCTTTGCAGTGGGGTGCCCTTGATCAAACCAATCCAAAATCTTTTACAGCTCTTGTCTCTGCATATGTAAATATCAAACAAAACTGAACATAGCAGAGCCAAAGGCTACGATTTAGCAGCAGTTTCCATACCTAACTATGGTTAACTGATCATGATCAACAGACCTTGTTTAATAGGGAGGCTGCCTCAGCTGACGTGTATTTACAATATCAGCTTCTGTGAACATTTTAAAATACTCTCAACATCTCTGTCACTGATGAACTATTTAATGTCTGGAGATTGTTGATTACCTGAAATTTCTCCATTCTCAGCCATGAGATTGCCACTACTGGCTCTTGTGACACTGTCATATGATGGAGGAAAGGATGCTGAGGACAAAGTTTCAGATTTGTCAGGACTCCTACCATAGTTTTCACCCACCATAGATGCAATAAGTCCTTCTCTTTCTGGAGCAGCATCTCGAAGATTGTCACCATTGCAAGTTCTGTGATGGTAGAGCTTAGAAGCCTGCTTTATGGAGCGCAGGAGCAAGTGACTCCTGTAGGCACGCTGGATGACAGTGGCAGAAGCTTCCTCTTGTCTGTGTCTCAGAGTAGTGGAGATTGGCTCATAGGATTTTTTGGATGGATTGGCAGCCATGAACTTCTCTTCCATTTGTACTTTGAGAGTATCCAGCTCCCCAGAATCTCCTAACACTCTTTTGGTAAAAGCAAACAAGATATCCAAGCAGTGGATCCTATCTCCACTGACCATAGGCAGGTCCATTGCTATGAGTTCAACTTTGTTTGGCTTTGGTACACGTAAAGGTTCAGCCAGAGCATCTGCAAAGTCTGGAAGTGCAGAGAAAGTTATAAACTGAGTTGCCTCAGGGTCAAACTTCTCCCAGATTTCATAAAAGATGTCAAAGTCATCTTCCCCTAAAGGCTCTGTACTTTCCTCAGTAGCAGCATTGAAGTTTTCCAGAATAACAGCTATATACATGTTTACAACAATGAGAAATGATACAATAATGTAACTCACAAAATAAATAATACCTATGGCAGGTTTACCACATTCGCCTATAGTACCATTTATGTTTGGGTCACAGTATGGTGGCCCAGTGTTTAAAATAGGACTGAGAAGACCATCCCAGCCAGCTGATGTGGTGACTTGGAAGAGACAGAGCATGCTGTTAGCAAAGGTTTGGAAGTTGAACATATCGTCAATGCCATCTTCCATCTTCACATAGGCAAAGTTAGCCATGCCAAAAATAGCATAAATGAACATAACCAGAAAAAGCAAGAGGCCAATGTTGAACAGAGCAGGTAGGGACATCATTAAGGCAAAAAGCAGAGTTCGGATTCCTTTGGCAGCCCGGATGAGTCTCAGTATTCGTCCAATCCGAGCCAAGCGAATGACCCTGAAGAGCGTAGGTGGTAAGAAATGTTCAAATGCTTTACCGATGCCAGAAAGCAGTAAGGCTAAAATGGAAAAGAAAACAACTGGTTAGAATATCACACTTCTGCTTAACTAGTGAGTAGGATGAAATGAAAATATCTGTACAGCTGAAAAATAATATCTGATGTGTGTGTGCTAAGAGCCTAGCAGAACAACCTTTAATAGAAGTTAGAGTTGAGAAAATAGCTGTAGAAATCAGCAATTATGAACTACATTCTTCAGCCACCAGAAGATAGTACCCGTTGCACGAAGCAAGCACCTTTCTATGCATGACTTCAAATATCCATATCAGTCAACACTCATTGACAGATGGTTTTCTTTGACACTGGTTGCATGAATACTTCAGCAGGTGCAGGTTATGTATTTACCTTCATAATTGGACTTCAAATACTGACACTACAAAGCTAAACTAAGAAAACAAGATATAATAATAATGTCATGGTTATCATTTAGATAATCTAGACAAGATATGTATAAGCAAACCCAATGATGAACACAGAAGTTGTGCATGCCACTCTACAATGGCTTTGAATTCATTCAGGGCCATAGCTACACATGGATGTCATTTTATCTTTAGTTTGCTTGAAAAAAAATGGCAGATCCAGTAGCACTAGAAGAGGTTCGGCTTTTCTAGGTTTAGATGATTCAGAGACATTTTTTGAATTTCCACTCCAGGAACTTAATTTCTCAAGAAAGAGCCATTTTCTTACTGGAATCTTACTTGCCCAAAACATAAGTCATACTAAAGAAATGAAATGGTTTTATGCCCCTGAATGCCTTCGGCTGTTTTGGCAGTCATGGCCCTAGGATTAGTTAAATTGGCAAGAAGCTCAAACTGGCAGTAGAGCTCTTTACCCCATTCTTCCATTGCAATCCCTTCAAATAAAAGCTAATACATTTGTGTTGTTCTTTTCTATCCTGTTAGACAGTGCGAACCTTTATTTTCGATCAGCTATGCCCGAGTTTCCAGAAACAGAACTCTATAGTCTATAATTTAATCCCAGTCTTCATATTCTCTAAATATTTCAATTCTCTTTTACAAACACAGATCACACAACACAGCACTTTTTATCTGATCGAAGATTTCTCAGCTGGCACTAAGTCTGTAACAATGGAGATTATCACATAACGTGGTACTGGTATGATGGTTATCCATTCTGTCTTTCAGACCAAGAAAAAGCAATCTGAAGAACCATTATGAAAGATTTTATATAACACAAATTGATAAATTTTAACTATTTTTTCCTGAAAAAAAAAAAAAATTTGGAAAGAATCTGCCAAATAAATTTTACTTACCAGTAAGTGACATGATCACAACAACTAAATCAAATATGTTCCAGGCATTTGAGAAATAGTACTGCCTCAGAGCCACCAATTTCAGTACACATTCTGCAGTAAAGATGGCAACGAAGAGTTTATTGATTTTGTCAAGGACGTTAGACTTTGTTTCACTTTGGTCGTAGGTTTCCACCATCATGGTGACCATGTTAAGGCAAATGAGAGTCATGATTACAACATCAAAGGCCTGGCATGTTACACTGTCAAAAAGTAACCCTTGGTATTTGTTCTAGAGGAAAAAAAAATACATCTGGTATCAGCTATGAAAATACGGATCCATACATGTTTCCAACAGCTCCAATTCTTATGTTGCAAAGTTACTCAACTATAGTGAAGTCAGATAAATTCGAGAAAGGTGGAATGTAAAAATGACATTAAAAATCCCTTCCCATCCTGAAGTTTAATCAGTTCCAGGGTGAAAGTAAAACGCAACAATATTTATGCGGAGAACTTAATAAATATTTAACCTCTAAACTCTTTCAGTGCAACTTTTTGGTATGGAATTGACTTTAGAGCACTGTCTGAGTATCAATGTAAAGACAGTATAAATAATTTATATGCAATATATAAACATACACACTTTTCAGTCAATTACATTGCACAGTTGCAATGCATTTTCCTTTTGAAGAATTCACACAGTCTTACCTGTGGTCTTGGAATTGGTTTTTGAGGTTTCTTGGATCCCAACTTTTTCATTGCATTGTAATATTTTTTCTGTTCTTCTGTCATAAAGATATCTTCCCCACCTAAGTATATAAAGAAATGTCACTGTTATTTGGTGAGAAAGCAACACTATTGTAGTTATGAAGTCTAAAAATGTTGGAAACTAACATTCCTTCCTTTTTCACCTCTAACTGGTACTAGCCCTTTTCGTAATGCAAAACTGTGTCCAAAAAAAACAGAGTGGCACAAACCATACATTCACAGAGCAGAAGTCCTGGGGTGAAACCCAGCTAGCTCAGAAAGCTTGAAATCCTGGGCAGGAATAAATCTTTCCCTGGCTTCCCACATCCTGGTCTTGTTGACTATCCAAAAAAATTCTCAGAGCATCTGTACCAGACCACTTTCTAAATAACGAGTCTCCTGTTGTGCTCAGTTCCCAAAAAGGAGCAAAATTTTAAGGGGCTGCAGAGACCATGTCATTGCCTTTGATATGTGGGGAAAGAGCTGGGTTATAGGGGAAAAGAAAGGAGGAAGAAACTCACCTTGGGTGTTACTTCTGCTATCTTAATTACTAATGCTCTTGTAAATGCCAATAGAAGTTTTAAATTCCATGTATAGCAAGGACCTTGTTCTCTAAAGATAGCATGCTCAAGATATAATAGGTGCCTGGGAGCACAACCAATATACTTATCTTTTTCTTTTGTTGGTTGAAGTTGTCAATAATAACACCAACAAAGAGATTCAGGGTAAAGAAAGATCCAAAGATGATGAAGTTCACAAAGTAGAGATACATATATAGACTGTGCTCCATTTGAGGCTGCTCATTTTTCTGCAAGAATGAGAAGCAACGTGAAAAATGACCAGTAACAACATGGGCTCAATTCAGAATAATTTTCATATTGTAGATCCTCTCACAAATTGATTCCAGGAGGAATTAAGATTTAGAGCCCTGCTGCTAATTCTGACCAAATTGGTATAATTTAAAAGTACCAATAGTGCATAACACAAAATATTATATGGATATGACAGTTTTGGAAGGGGAACAAACTGGTGGAAGAAAGCAACATTCATACTGTGACTACTAGATGCATCAGAACTCTAGGACCTTGTAGAGATTTATTACTGTTGAGCATTATTGCTCAGATGCTGAATACTATTCCTTTTCAAATTACGCATGAACCTTGCAAAACAATACAGCAAGCACAACACCTGAGAGAGAACCGAACAGAAAACATGGCTCAAAAGAACAGTACTGCAAAGTGTTTATACTACGACAACTTGTTAATTTGATTTCTTTTACAATGCTTGTTTATGTAGTTTCTGGCTAAATCATTGCAGGACAGGATAGTTTAATTCACGCTGATATTGAATATATTTGCACTGAAAAACTTGTAGAGCAGAACTTAGTCTTTGACTAATGGTGAATGAGGTTTACTTTTATTTTAAATTTCTTTTTTTTTTTCCACAAAAGCTGATTGTTGCGGAGTTTTTTTCTTTTCAAACCTGACTTAAAATCCTACCATTTGCAACTGATTGAGGCCCTACTAAAGTGAATAGAAACGGTTACTGAATTGGACATTCTTGACATGATTTTCACAAGCATTTCAGAAGCATCAGTTCAGCTTCTGCCAATAAGAATAGGAGCTGTAAATTGCTCAGTACTTGAAAAATCAAGCAGACCATTTAGAAGTCTAATTCCAAGCTCTTGGCGTTAAAAATCTTGGCCTAGATATGTCTTTTTTTCTAGCAGAAAAGCTTATTCTATGGCTATTATGGATAAAAAGAAAACCAGAACATGAAAAATAGTTTCACAAATTGAAACACAACTCCCCCCCCCCATTTTCATATATGGTTACTTTTAAAATTATTTGATTCCTTTGAACTCATGATCAAATTAAGATAGCGTCTTCAGTTGAAATTCTTTGCCTCCAATGACATACCACTTTGTTCTGTATAACATTGGATGATACTTCTGATGACAAGAAATGGACTGGCGATAGAAACAGTAGGCAAAATAGCACTAGTGATGCCTGACAACACATTTTAAATGGTTGCTTAGCCACAATAGCTCAATTCTTGATAAAATTTGGGTTTATGTTTTGAAGTGGACTTTAAACTATGTTACTGTAAATCATTCAGGTTTACTCCAAGATTGTGTTTCATAAAAGAAGATACGTGAAGGTAGGTCCCTCCATCTGAGTGGGAACTCTCAACTCCCCAGCTAGCTGACAGACATCCATTTACTAGTAGAGTCAATGTGGTATGAAGAGGTGCTCAGCTGAACAATATAGATATCCAAGGTGAGCTGAAATGCTCCCTAGATCCCTCTGAGCATATTGACTAGGTCTCTATTAACCACAGAGGGCACCTGGAGGTGAACTCACATGGAGACCTTACTTATAGGTAACTGCATTTAGGTAGGTGGGTCTGGACTTGAATCCCACTCGCCATCACAACAGATTACCTTTAGGACACTATGAGTCATTCGCAGATGAAATGTTTACATCAGCTGATAAAAATAACTACTGGAAAGATTCAGCACAGACAAACAGCAGGTGTAAAAGTGAAAAAATCATAACGTTCTTGGAGAAAGCAGTAGCATTAACAAAAAATATAGTTTGAATGCAGTGACTGACCTCTCGTGAATCTACTGCCGCATACATGATTTCCATCCAACCCTTAAATGTTGCCTAGAATGAGAGATTATGGAAAACATATTGGACTTTCAGAGGAAAAGTCTTCACATCGTCCGCAATATCCAAATGACACCGACTGGCGTAAGAGCCTTTGGTACGGTCACAACACACAAAGCACCACGCTCTGACTTCAGGGGAACTTACCCCTGCTGTATGTGTGGCATTCTAGCCTTATCAGGGTGTGAAAGCCTGCTAGGGTGGGACAGAATACGTTGTCCTAGGATGCTGATGGAGCAAACCTTCATTAGCATGGTCTCCTAAAAGTCTTATGACCCTCATGGCTGAACAAATCTGTATTTTGACAGATTAGGTCGGTATTTGCCTCAAATTTCCTTCGGAGATTGACTCCAGCTCTCAGGCGCGTGAACCTGCTGGAGGCTGAAACAGCACCTGTGCACCACTTGCTTACTTTATAACCTGGAAAATCACAGTGGGGTCTAATTTTTCCCCCTTTTTCCATTTGTGTGCATGAACAGCACTGGTGTTTGAACAGCCAGCTGCAAGGGAAGAGCAGACTATATGATACCACTCTTTTCCATACCCACAGAGAGTTAGGAGTCGATGGGAGGTCAAGTCTGTCTGACGTGGTGCTGGCTAGTGAAGGCAAGCAGTACTTACCACCTGAAGAAGAGCCAGGTAGCCAGAGCCAACATTATCAAAGTTGACTTTAACATTGACCCAGAATATTTTCCCTGTGTTATTATACGTTCCACAGTCTTTTATGTCATTGATCGAACTATTTAATTCTGAATCTTCTTCTGTTAGATTGACACATTTCCCAAACTTCCCAGCAAAGAGATTCACTCCCATGATGCTAAAGATGAGCCAGAAGATGAGGCAGACGAGCAGAACATTCATGATGGAAGGTATGGCTCCCACGAGGGCATTGACCACCACCTTGGATGAAATGGGAGAGCAAAAAACCAAAGATGGGTTTAAGCAGTCACTTAGTCATCTCAGCAAACAGAAACCTAATGTTTTCTATGTAAATACTAGTCAAGGCTGGCATGGGCACCTCAAGCAAAGATTCAAAGGTCCATAGTATTTCTTAGGCTTTCAAAAGAATAGCTGATACTATTTGGGCTGCTTTGAGCCACTACCACATAAGTATACTACAATGTGAGTCCATCCTCTTTGGTGACTTTCCCTTGATTTTGGAGTGGGGGATGTATTGTTTGTTTGTTTTAAACTTTTATAACACAAAATTTCTGAAATAATCACCCATAAGCACTAGTGCGGAAGGCTGTATTATTAAGACTGTAGAAAGTAGTTTTTAAAAGGACCCGTAATAACTCCCTACTAGTATTTTGCTAGATCTATTATTTTTAGTGGATTATGATTGTGTTTGGGGTCTATACCCATGAACTAGGTACTTTTTCTGTGGTAGGTGCTGTATAATCACAGAAAATGTCCACGTAGGTTTCAAATGCATGCTAAGACATAACAGATTGCTTCATAAAATGGGCAAAGGATGAGAATGTATCTTTGAGGTTCACCGTGAAGGCAATGAACTCAGCAGTCAAGTAGCAAAGAAGAACTTGATGCACCAGAAGAAAAATGAAAAAGCTTTATGAAGGTTTTTGGAGGCCATGTCGCACACATTCCACATAGCAAGACAGAAAATATGATGGTACCTGTTTCAAAATTTACTCCAGACATGGAAATTTTCATACATTCTGTTAATTCCCATGTAAAGGTAGGACAGTGATGCCATATGTATTTCTATCACCCGTTTTCACATGTGTCCTGGTTTCAGCTGGGACAGAGTTGATTTTCTTCCTAATAGCTGGTATAGTGCTGTGTTTTGGATTTAGTACGAGAAGAACGTTGACAACAACCTGATGTTTGAGTTGTTGCTGGGTAGTGTTTAGACTGGCCAAGGACTTCTCAGCTCTCAGCTCTGCCAGGGGCACAAGAAGCTGGGAGGGGGCACAGCCAGGACAGCTGACCCCAACTGACCAAAGGGCTATTCCAGACCATAGGAAAGTCTATGAAGAGCAGCCAAGTACAGAAGGAGCGCAGCAAAGGTGCCTTTTAAAAATTCATTTTATAGGTCCTAAATTGGACTTGGGGTAGATATGTGAACTTCATAAAGACACAGTCATGAGTTATGAACCTGTTGTGTGCTAATTAGTACTGCCAGGGTTTAATTTGTATTGTCTTACCCTCATCCCCTCAAATCGTGACAATGCTCTTAAGGGTCTCAGAGCTCGGAGAGTCCTAAGAGATTTCATGGGGCCAAATGAACTGCCGAAGAGGTTTATTAAAGAGACCTGAATGGGAAGACAAAAGAAAGTATTAGCAATGTCTTAGCATCCATTTCCTTTATTCCTGTTTAAAAAAAAAAAAAAAAAACCAAAACAACAACAACCCCAAATCTCCCCATATTTTCCGTGCCCAGAGCACAGTATCCTGAAACCATCACTAAAGGATATCCTAGCTTCTCATCCAGAAAACAAGTTGGAGATTTTACTACAGCATCCTGTGTTAGACCCACGTAGAAACACCAAAGGCAGAACTTACGTCTACGATAAGGAAGTCCAGCCAGCACCAGGCATTGGTGAAATACTTCTTGAAGCCATAAGCCACCCATTTCAGGAGCATTTCCAAGACAAAGATGAAAGTGAACATTTTGTCAAGGAACGACAACATGATTTTAATGCTTTTTCTCTCGTTTATGTGGATGTCTTCAAATGCCTGAAAACATGATATATGGATAAATGGCAAAAGTCAGAGATGAGCTTTATAAAATGAAAGTCTAGACTCATTAAGACCCCTTTGTCATTCAATACGTGTTTTGCACAGATCTAAACCCCCTCTTTTACTCAAATCTGTGTCAGCCAATAAACTTGTACTTCTCCCTGTCCCTTCTCTTTCTTTTTCTCTAAGTAGTACACCTTGTGGACACAGCATTGTGCATACTGGGATCCTAGGTGGAAAATGTACTTCTTGAAATTAATTTTTAAAAATATACTTTCATGAGAACCAAGTACTATGTTTTCAAGTATTAAGAGTAATTTATTTGTTTTAATGACATAAAAAAAAAAAATATTTCACAACTGTGAAATAACTTCCAGAGAAAGCCAGAAAAATCCAGTATACAGCCAGAACAGAAACAGCTTCTGAGCGCTATATATTTTCAGCATTTCTCACTCTATTGCATAATTTATAAAAATTTAAATAATAAATTTACAGTAATTGCAATACTGAACAAATGACTGCTGTGCGAAGCCTCTTCTTTTTTTCCTCCTGATGAGTTCAAAGGTATTCACTGTGTTTTCTGCCAAAACCAACTCTGGCCACAAAATAAAGCTAAAAATGCTTCTAAATAAATGCATGAAATTGTGCTACACTAACCAGGGCTCCGCTGCTCAGAAGAATCATGAATATGATAAAGGATTCAAACCAGGAATGTTCCACAATCTGGTAGCAGGTTTTTCTCAGATTCCACCACGTTTCTCCTCCAAACTTCATGGCACTACCCACGTAACAGCGAAAGTATCGAGCACAACCTGAAAGTGAGAGACGGCAATGAATGTATGCAATGAATGTACATGCACGTGAAGGGCTGCTCCCGAAACTTCTGGTGGCAGGGGAAAGCCCGTGCTCATGTTCACTGCATAATTGTTGGGGTTTTTCCATGTTTTGCCATGAGGAGAGAAAAAAAAAAATATCTCATTTTGTTTGCCTTTTAACTCCTATTTATATCCACATAAAGAAGGGGGAGTGCCTTTGGACAATTTTCCACTGTTTCAAGACATTTCTGAGATGCTGGCAACGCTCTCAGTGACCTGCTGTTTGGGCACACAAAACTTCAGGGCCATGGGAAGAGCCTTTGTGTCACAAAAGCGTTTCTCAGTTTCTGCACAGTGCTTGGAAAGCAGAGACGAGATACCCCGGAACAAAAAGGCTGAGACAGAGTCAGCAGTTGTCTTGAATATTGCAGCGTTATACCCTGCCTTGCAAGGTCTATTAATTTACTTCTTTAATTCCGAGTGTATGGAGTGACTGATTTTATATCATATAACCTGTGTGAATATGTCATATTCTAGCTGACATATAGGCTCCCTAAAAGGAGACATCACCTTTCAAGCTCACCAGATTACATCTTATAACAGACAATGACACCAGGGACACCTAACATTTCCTGACCGTCCCACTACAAAACCATGGGTTTGATTACTTATTAATTTTGTCAAGAATTACCTGCCTCAGACTAGCATTTTCCTTGGTGTGTGCTCTAGGCTAATTCCTACTTTCATTATTGTGTAAAACATCAGTCAGAAGGTTTCTGGCATTTCCAAGAATGAAAAAAAAAGTATGTATACATGTGTCATATATATGAGATATCTTATACATATATTACATAGTATTGTATATATAAACTCATACATGTAATAGGATAGACTATATGCAAAAGTTTCTGATCATCTTTCTTTCAATAATCCCAGATCCCAAGTAATGTGGACCTGGGATTTGAGATGAGGCAGGGAATGGCACTTGCATAAGATAGGGACTTTTTTGTGTTCAGAAATCTGTGTTAGGTACAGTTTTTGTTGCACCCTCAGTTGAGTTCCTTAATGGTTTGGCCACAGCAGGCACACTCCAGCCTGGGACTACAGAGCACAAAACAAGACATTTCACATTTCTTATCTGGAACAGGGAAAGAAAATTCTTTATTTCTTTTCTTCTAACAGCTATACTGGCAAAAGAAAAAAAAAAAAAAGTCATCAATAAAGTAGTTTCAAAAAAACCCTGTAGCTCAGAAATCTGACATATATATTATTAATGCAATATTTGTGGGGTTTATTTGTGGAGAAAGCATGCTTCAGTGTAGGTACAGGGGATCTCCCTCAGGATTTATGATGTATAACATAATAGTAAAATATATATATGTTATTACTACACAGAGACTACTTTGCATTCAGGTACAACACCTCTTTAGCTTTGAATAATTTCTACGTGCTTCGCTGCTATTGATTCAATCCTAAAGCTGTGCACTAGAAGTTTCATTGACCCAAAAAGGGCTCAGGAGAAAAAAAGGCCAGCTCTGCAGAACAGAGCAATGAGGGGATGGGAGTAATTACAACCAGATTTGATTTATCCGTGTTCTCATCAGATAAAATATCCAGGAAGCAGTGCTTGAACGGGAAGGTGGTAATGAGAGAAAGGCTCTGCCTTTGGAAGCAGAGGAGGAAAGTGGGCTCAGAGAGCTGTGGGACCTGCTGCTGGGCTCCACCTATGTAAGTTGGAGAAGTCCCTACTGAGCTTGTTGTGGTAGAGGGAAGCTTGAATGGGCCAAAACCAATAGAATTGACGAAAACTCATGGAATGGGTGGGAATGGTGTTGTCAGCCAGGCTAACTGGGTGAGCAAAGTGCAAGTTGGAGCAAGAATTTTGTCACAGTTGTGATTTGTTTAATATAACACACTTGGAAGAATGAGCCTATACACTGACTTGCAGTTTGTTCTCTCAACTAACACTGAGAGAGCAGTGATTACCCCTGGCTGTCAGTAGCAACACTTATTTGAGAAAAATCTCAAGAGCCGTTTCTTTGCATCTTATGAAAACCACATGTTCTTACACATGTTAGGATAGGAAGAATTCATAAAAGTACTCAACACACCCCATAACAACTTGAAAAGCTAGATGTTGAACAGTGATTTGAGAAGGGATTCCCAGATTACCACCCAATAGAAATGCAACTTCATCCTAGCAGCTTCTCTTTGCTCATTTCATTCCTTTGTTTGTTACAGAGATTGTTCATGAAATGCTATTCAAGGAATAAACACTTATACTCTTGCAAAGTATTAACAAATCTGACGTGCCAAGTGCCTTTTTCCAGCGGCCATTGCCAGGTGAGATTGGATCACATACACTTCTCTTATGTTAAACTCCAAAAGTGACTTTGATGCTGTCCAGCAGAGTGAAATTCATCTCACTTCACTATCATAATCTCATTTGGGGGGATTAGATCTATATCGTTGCACAGGTCCCTATTAGAAGCCATTGGCTTTAAAGGAAAAGGGGTTTATTTTCCAGGTGCCATGATCTTCTCTGTTGACTAGACAGAGAGAATGATTCGGAGTATTAATCCAATTTCCAGATAACTGAAAATAATCCATCCTATTGGTTCAGCATCACTAGAGAAACAAGTCTATTTTTGACTCTTCTCACTTCCCAGCAATGAAACCATGAGAGCCTTACCTTCTGGAAAACATTTTTCTGGAGTCTTGAAGTCTTCAGCAAACTCTGGAATTTGCCTCAGAAGATCTTCAGGATTTGTCAGATCCACTGTGCTGCCTTCAGAAGAGCTGACACTGTCAAACTATCAAGTAAAATAAGAACACGTGTTGGCTCTTTCTACATTCAGCTCCAAATGAATAAGTTCCCCCATGAACAAATAACATTCAAAATTAAAATTTGGCTCTGTACTAATATTTCAAGTACTGTGGGTAACAGAAAAAAAAAAATTGTGATTTTAAAAGTATATGAGCTCAGAAGTACCAATAGGTGTGTTCAAACAGGGGCCAAAGCTATATAATTACAATATCTATCCACTTAACTGCCTAATGAGCTGGTCAATTGAGGAGCTTTTAAATTGTTTATCAGTATATGTAGTCCTCAAAGTAGGATAAGCTACTTGGGTTAAACCCATGAAATCATAGGAAAATGCATTCAGAGAGGAGAACTGGATAAATATAGCTGGTATTGTATCAGGAACTGAAACAACCATGACAGTATTTATGAAACAGAAATTGGAATTGTATCATATATTCTCCAGTCACAAAGCTTTTCGCTATCCCATCACACCATATATAATGTATGATGAGTCAGCAGTTTATTACAAGTTACTTGCTCTAGGTTTTTGTTCTTTTCTCTTTGCACAGCGCTTTGTTACTTTTTTTAACCTACTCTTTATTCAAAATTATTCTAAAAATAGTTTTAATTAATAACTACTACCTTTACTGTCATAGTGAGAAACTCATTTAAAGTATTACTTTTCTTGAAACTGAGATACATAGGATACAGGCAGACTTGCTGGAATTTCCCACTTGGAAACAGATCTCTCCTTTAAATACTTTCTTTTTCCCCCCTCCTCTCTTTTTTTGATGGACTCAGATTTCAATAAATGGAAAGTAGCAGAGAGAACATTATAAATTATTTATTTGAATCAAATTATTTTGTAGTTTTTCCTTTTCTAAACACTCCCTTTCCTACACGTACATTTTTCTTAAAAATCAATACCTAGAAACCCAGCAAGGCTTCGATTTCATTCACATAATTCTGGCCCTGGTATTAACCAGCCAGAGCAGCTACTGCAAGCTCAGAGCCACTGCTGCCATCAGACTCCACTCCAGCGAATCCTTGAAAAGAAATGTACCTGTGCTTGACCAGCATTGGAAAGTCAACGCCATAGAAAAAAAAATAAATTGTTACCTCTTTTTGTTCTGGTGATGATGGTTCAAGCTTCCTATCCTTCCCTAGGTAAAGCACACTGAATTCTTCAGAGGAAAATCCTGATCCTTTACTCCAGCTGCCTGAATTTTTCCTTCTTTCTCCCCTTTGCCTCAGGTGATTTTCATCCTGAAAATAATCTGCAGATTAGAGGGGGTTTCTTTTCCCTTCTCAGAGGGTGGACAAGTTGGAAGAGAAAGAAAGATAAGACAGGCATTTCATTTAACGTGGGAGTCTCCAGACAAAAGTCATAAGATATGATCATTTTGAGTCTCTGATTTTACCTAAGGATAGAGAAAGGGAATATTTTGACGAAGGACATACAGCAAACTAAGGAATTAGTATTTTAGTGAACTAGTCAAAAGTTAAGTAAGAATTCAGATGGAAACTTTAGGTGGGAAATCGTGAGACCAGAATGGCAATCTTCTCTGATTAAAATAGAATGGAAACATTCAGAGGAAACAATGAAATAGGTTAATATATGCCATCGTATACGAAACACAACCTTATAGAGCTACTCTTACCTTGTTCTAATAATTACTATGTACTGTGCTCAACAAGGGTAAATATAAAGAATGGACCAGAGCTATAAATTCATAATATGAATATAATAACATAATGAATAATAATATGATAATTATGAATATAATGATATTCATATTATATGGTCCGTGATAATGTTCTTTAGGCAGAACTTTTTTTTTCCTCATGTAATAATGCCAAAACACTTGGCATTATGTACATAAATTTTGATGTAATAAATTCCAAGTTCACAAAGGACTGCCACAATTACTTATGGGCAATCTATGGGCTATGTAATTTCTGTAATTACCCGTGTGTAACACAACGCGTCAGCTAGGAATTCCTGCAACAAACCAAACTATGGTCTTTTTTTAGGACCATGAAAAAGTTTTGATTTTTAAAAGGCTACAAGTGATAATTTACCCTCACTCCAAACATTTGTACTTTTAGTTCTAGTTCAAAATTTGGTAACTCTCTGGAAAAGGATCAACATATGCCACCTTATTCCACTAGAGACAGTCTTCTACCATACATACATCCCTCAGTATATGTGTGTGTGTGTATATATATATATATATGATTCCACCGTTCCAACACAAATAAGTACATTTATTACCTGTTTGCTGTATTCTATGTCTGTAAACGTGCTCAGCTTGTCATCATCTTCAAAACCCTCACTTGTATTCTCTGCCTCGGCAATAGGGACACAAACAAATACATTGGGATTGGTAATAAAATCTTCAAGCCCTAAGCATTTGTCCCCATTTTTCTCAACCCATTCGTTACTGTAATTCTCTTTACAATTTTTTATTTCGTCATGCTTGAGCCCAAGCGGGTTCTGTGCAGTCAATTTGATTTTCTTCCTGTGTGCTTTCTTTATCTGCCGGAGCTTTCCACAGCAAGTATCCCATGTAACACTCTTCACAAAGTGAAATCCCTTGTGAATCCGAGCAAAGGCAATCCGCAGATTGTTCATCTCACCGTCATCCTCTGCTGTCTGGAGACAGTCAGTACTGAAGGAATTCAGCAGTAGTGCAATGAAAAGGTTGAGCACCTGAAAGTCATTGAAATAATAATAAAAGTCAGGAGAGTAACATTCAGAAATCTAAATTCTAACTTTGATAGTATCTGTGTTCTTCAAAGTTCAGTCTTACTGAGTAAACCAAACCAAGGAAATAACGAAATGACTATGACTGATCACGGTATGGCTGATGGAGTAAACGTCTCTCTCAGAAAGTCCGATGTTCCCATGACCCTCTTCCCCCCAAAAAGTTACTTAAAATAGTAGCTAAAACAGATCTGTTCGTGTCAAATGCATTATTTGGCCAAAACAACTTTTCAAAGGTTACAGTAGTAGCGAAGGGTATGGTTATGGCTTGTCATTTTAATAATGCCTTTTCCTTCTTCAAACTAGAATTAAATCAGGCCCCTGTGGTGCTACATCCAAAATCCTGTGAGAATCAGGTTTAAGCCCAGCAGTTCCATTAAATCTGCAACACTGTCACAAAAATCAAAATCAAGAGAATCTCAAAGAGAGGTTTCCTCCCTGCTTTTGATTCCATTTAAATAAAAGAATTTATAAACCCCACTTTTCTTATTTTTAAGGGAATAGGAGAATTTAATTTTTTTCCTAATCTTTCAGTTGGGGATGGGATCTACATATCTTGATTTTTATCATGTCAGAACTGGGCAGATAGCACCCCTGAGTCATCCAGGTACCACAGTCAGTGGAGAACACTAGCCCTCCAGAGACCAATTCATCCCATCTATTACTGACTTTAGGTTGGAATAAATCTCACTCTCAGATACCTCTCTGTTTGCTTTGATAATAAGAAAGCCTAAACAAGGAGCATAGGCTAAGCATTTAATTGTTTGACACTTAACACTACGTGATATGAATATCACTCACAGCCTTTCATCACTGAAATCAATCATTGCGGTGTAGCACAGGCAGGAATTTAAACCTGGGGATTTGGGATTCAGCCACAGAACGGATATTTCCCATAACGGGCTGCCTAAACTTAATTCTTTTCAGCAGTTTCTTAAATTAAGGGAGGATTGGTATATGAATGATACTAAGAATGACATGAGAAATCAACCTACTAAAAAAAAAATTATTATTTGGGCAGAAATGATGGAACAGGACTGGGAAGGTAGCCTACCCCTTACATCCCAGCACAGGTGTGTGAGGTTGTGTAAGGTATGACATAGGAGGATCTAGCTCTTGGGTATAAATGTACTTAGACATGATTAAAGAAAATCCTGGTTTCAGTGATAAGAGTGTAGATTCTGCCATTTGCTGATGAAGAATTCAATACTTGCACGAGATCTTAAAACAAACAAAAAAAAAATTAAAAAATTGGTTTACAGAGGGACTTAAGCACTCAGCTCCATTAATTCAAGCAGGCAAGCCATAAGCCTTACTGATGATTTACATCCAAATCCCAAGATGTGAAGAAACATAGTTGCCTGTATTCGATTTACGGTAAAGATATTCCTTGTCACACTGCCACATGAAAAGGTCAAGTGATGCTGTGTGCAAAGCACACGAAATGTGAAAATATGGACAGTGGCTCAAAGGTGAAAGGCAAAAGAGGCTTTTACAGACTGTAACACACACAGGTAACTCTTCCACCTGTTTTTGGGGAAACTGCCTTTTGTTGACAAAATGGCAATTAGGTAGATTCTACCATTCACAGGATAAAGAGAAGATTATAGAATCATAGAATCGTTTAGGTTGGAAAAGACCTTTAAGATCATCAAGTCCAACCATTAACCTAACACCACCATCCTACCACTAACCCATGTCCCTAAGCATCTCATCTGCCCGGCTTTTAAATATATCGGAAAACTCACCACTAAATTTCCTAGTACCATGACCAGCAGGAAGACAAGAAGGCACAGTGGTTGTTCAGCGACCACCATGCAGTCCCACATGGTCTCAATCCATTCTCCACACAGAATCCGGAAAATGATGAGGAAGGAGTGGAAAAAGTCCATCATGTGCCAGCGTGGCTTGCTGTCTTTGTTTATTTTATGGCTGTTCTCCCCATAGCTTCTCCCAAAGAGCTGCATCCCTACTATAGCAAAAATGAAAACGATGATTGCCAGGACAAGGGTCAGATTACTCAGTGCGCCCAGTGAGTTACCAATTATTTTAATTAGAGTGTTTAAAGTTGGCCAGGACTTTGCCAGTTTGAAGACCCTCAGCTGTGTAGAAACATAAAACATAGTGTTAGAAATCGGTAGAGATAACCCATCTTTGCACCGCCAAATCCCACAAAAAAACATTTTCCAGATATTCTGAACTATCCCAGCAATGCAATGTTTGTGGCACTGTGATGCTAATATTCTTTAAAAAGTATTTATAGATGATTATTTTTAACTGGGCAACATTCTAAACAGAAACCAACTGCCTCGTGAAGGACCAGGATAACTTGAGTCCCTGGTAAGTGTTTGGCCCACGCAGGGAGGTATCCGTGCCATGCACTTGGTGTAGATTCTGGTGCCTAACTTATACGTAACACAAAGGACCAAAGTTGGGAGACTGGCTGCTATGTTACTATAAAAGAAGTCTATCTTTTGGTAAAGCAACCTAAGTTGGTCCATGGTATAAGATATGAACACCTTAACATCATTTCATGTCTATTTTTAAGTATTGTTTTTTCTCTATTCATACTCTAACACTTTCTTCCTAAGTTTCCTGTGCTAGTTTTTAATTTTAGACATCAGTTTTATAACATGTCTACTCCAGAATATTTTTTCCTCTGAATATTTCTTAGTATATTCAAAAGAAACATATATATGTCATTAAACTCTGACTCTAGCAAGGAGTTTAAGAATGCGTTTCTTATTCCTAGTGCCAGGAGGAGGAAAAAAGAAATTTTTTTTAAAAAAATAAAAAAATCATTTCTTACATCCTAACTGCAGACAACAGAAGTATTGTCTATTATATTCATAACATAATGTTATATACATCTGACTAAACATGAAGCATTACCAGTCTGAAGGATCGTAAAACTGACAGGGTTCCTCCTTTTCGCTTTTCTTTCTTGCTTTTGTGTTTGGGGAAACTCAGTTCAATTAAACTCAATGTGACAATTATACTGTCAAAAATATTCCAGTGCTGCTGAAAATAATAATAGGGATCTAGAGCGATGATTTTTAAGATCATTTCTGCAGTGAAGATTCCTGTAAAAACCTGTGACAAAGAAACAGTAGCGTCAGCCTAAACATAGCTATGAATTTATTTTATATTTTGATCACGTTCCCACAAATAGCATTCATGGACAGGTCAACAAACCCCATTTTTATGAACTTCTCACGCACTTCCAATTAAAATGGGAGGATTGTATTTTGCCTTTTCAGGAGTGTGTTAGAAGTGTATCAGAAAAATCTGGGAATTGTCTTCATTAGAAATTTAGATTTTATAAATGCAGAGTTTGCTAATTTTTAATTTTTGCAGTAATCTTTATGTTTTAAGTGAAAACACCCATCAATCAATCCCTGGTATAAAATGTCCCATAGCTGAGAATTTGCTTACCAAGTTGCCTACATTAAGCATAAACTTAAAATTAGCTGACATATTATTGTGCTCCAGTGCCATGAACAAAGTGTTCACCACAATGCAAACAGTGATGGTGAGATCAATGAAAGGATCCTTTATGAAAGCAGCCACTTTTTTCTTGATTCTCAACCAAAGTGGACAACAGTCCCAAATTAGATACTTTAACGCAAAATCATTCAGGCATGGCGGGCATCTCCGCTGAGATTCTTCAAGTTCTAAATGCAAAAGAAAACCCCACTATAAGTAAATAGTTATCACTGAGAAAGATGGTGAAATAACAACTTCGAGTATTCAAAAGACCAGAGAAGAAAAAGGAAACCTCCATCTCACACAGAGCCCCGAAGCTTACCTGCACTTTCTACCATTCATGTGCTCCCTACATCAGCTAATAAACATAAAGATAAAATTCAGAGAAAATTGGATTCAAAATGCACCCATGTGAACTTACTTCAAAAGCCTTTGGATCAGGTTTTACTTGTCTTAAACCCAAACTTGTACTACAATAATTTGACTAATTATAGGTGTAACGCTAGAAGCTCTTGATAGAGCTCAATAGAGCAGCTAAGGCACTTTTCACCTTATCCTTACGTAGAGGCCTAGGACATTGGTGGCATTACACCCAACATCTCTTTGTCTCTTTTGACTCTCAACGGAGTCTAAAGAGCCAAGGGAGTCCAGAGAGACAAGGGCAGCCACAGGCATTCTGACTGTAGTTGAGGCAAATCCAAACCACAACACCTGAAATTTGGCCTTAGGCCACTTCTACTGGAAAGGTCATGCCTACCATTTCCCAGCTGATGCAAGTTGCCATATTTCTCCATTTTCTAGAGGTGAACATGGGATAGAAGCTGTTCTGGATTTGTCATTTACATCCTGTTGGTCAAATATAAATCTCATAGCCTTTCTGTCTTCACCATCAATATCAGAGAGTCCTGCAAAATACTTTTGACCCTGCTGAAGTCCTGTGCAAATTCATTGACAAACTGGAGCTTGTTTAAAACTAAATAAAAGCACAGTAGGCACTTTTAGTAATCTGTTTTTTAGGGACCTGAAAATTTTTCAAAGACAGACAAGCTGATAAATAAAATAAAAAAAGTATTCCTCATCCTGGTCTCCTGGTCCACAAAACAACTAAACAATCTGGGCCAAAAATTGTAACAAAAGTATCGGTTGGCATAATAACAGTCAGCCATAAAGTACCCCAAAAATTCACATGGAAAGGTAAGTTAAAGGAATAAAATAGCAAGGTTAAGTAGTCAAAACCCAGAAACTGCTACAGCTGATTTTGCTTGCATAATCTTATTGCTAGATTTTGCATGCCTATGCATGCAATGTATGCAATTGCATGACATGTCACCAATCTCAGGGTCAGGAGAAGAAGACAGCACCCCAGTCCTGCACCTCAGATACTTCCACCCACCCTCACTTCAATCTCTTTCCCTGTCTCTCCTACAAAACAAGATCTTACCATAGGCAATGGATGCATTCTGGTACATAAAGACTGTGTGATAATGCTTTTTTTTTAAAAAAAAAAAAAACAGCCAAATTAACAATGAAATTCTTAACTACACACCTACAAATCTCTGTTAACCTTTAAGAAATGTATTGACATTTTGGTCTTTCAAGCTAGCATTACTTTAGGATTGAAATAAGCATAATGAGAAACCACTTACCCTCCAAGACACTGGTAATTATGCTGACTGCACTTGCTGCCCTTTGCCTCTGAAGTGCCTCGTTAAAGTACTCCACTGACAGATGAGGAGGCAAATGCATCATGCTGCTCTCATCATTTACAGCTGGCTGCTTAAGGAAGTAAACATGATTAGGGAGATGCCAGAGGAATAAAATGAAGTAGGATGTGATGATGGGTAACTATAAAAGTTATTAGGAACAATGACACGCAGCCAAATAAATGTACCTTTTTACAAGATGTAATAGATGTTGAGAAGGAAGGGCTTACTCTTCAGTGATAATGTTGCAGTAAATGGATCCTGCAAGCATGTAATAGCAACAGGGCAAGCGCAAGCCTTGGGAATAAGTGTATGAGGGGAAATAGGCCTAGGAAATATTCTGGAGACTAATGGAGAAGGAGAGAGATGAGGGATAAACCGGTAGAAAAGCACTTCTACCTACTTGGGGAACTCACAGGCAAAGTTTCTGCATGATGCTAAAGGTTCTGTGAAGGAGAAAGAAATTACAGGCACTGCTCAAAATTACCCCCCCTGGACAGGGTATGGAGTAAAAAGACTTTCTGGTGACTTATAATTCCAGCATTAGAAACCTTCAAAGGTATATTAGTACAAGTTGTGCACAGCAGAAATACAGGGTTTATAGCAGGAATACTGAAGCAATGAACTCGCGTTTTCGGGACTTCATCAGAGTATTAAAACCCACTTTCTACGACAAGTAACTCCCCACATCAGCGTACTTCTTTTCATGTCACTGTTTGCCATTTCACTGAGACTCTTCAGACACGGAAAACCTGGCACTTCTGGAGAAACCATAATGTGAAGAGAATATCTTTTACTTACCAGATCACCCTTTCCCGGGTCTTCCATTACGGGTGGAAGCATGACTCCTTCAGAGGACACTGGATCTAGGCTGTGCAGCCTGCTGCTTCCCCCTCCCATCGCCGCAATCACGCCATTGCAGTCGTCGGCGTTAGCCCGCTTGCTGCTCTGGGCACAGTTGGGGGTAGCGGGGTGAGAGCCGTGGCTCATTTGACTTTGCACGCTGGAGCGTCTTCCCATCTGCGCGACCAACAGCGACTGCCGCTGGATCTCGTGTTCCCCGGCACTGCGGGTCTCCTCGTCGCCAAAATCCGATCTGGAATCAACTTCTAAAGCAGGGATTTGGAAATTGAACACGCTCCCATGGCTAAGTCTGCGTTTCGCCTGGTTTGCATTGGGACCGTACACCAGGCTGAGGAAAGACTAAAAGCCCAGTAAAAGAAATAGAGAGAGAATGGCATAATATCATAGAGAAGATTTTGGGAAGCCATAAATGTTTAGAGTTTCATAACATTTCCTATCAACCATAGTAAATCCAAAACTCTTATTTAATTTAGATTTTTCAGGAAGGATTTTGCTCAGATTTTAAAAGGCACATAATAAAATCCTACAAGCTGTAGCTGCTATTTTTGTGGTAAGCTTTATATTTATATTTTAAGTAAGATTTTTTTAACAGACAATGATGGCACAAAAGTTGAATTCTGATAGGCATTCACTTTTTTCTATTCCTCAGTGTTACAGAAAATGTATTTAAATTGTTATTACAACTTTGCTTCCATCCTTTGTTTATCGTATTTCCTTTTCAAATGAAATCCTACATATAATTCTTCCTTATCCCAAAAGGTTGTTAAAATAAAGGTATAAGAGTGATCAGTGTTGGTAGGATTTGGCTCGTGCTTTCAAGCAATTTATTTTAGTATTACATTTGGAAAAGCTGTAAGGATCTCAGATTCAGACAGTAGATTACCAACTTGCGTTGACTGTCTGTGGACTGTGACTTGGGGAATTGTTCTTCGTTATCTTCTATCCCGAAGGACTTATTTCTCGTTTTCCTATTGCTTCGTTCTTTGATTTCTTTGGTAGACAGAGAAGAGGCTTCAAAGGAGCTAAGTGAGAGCATATCAATTCCTTTAATAGCCAATGACTGAAATTAAAACAAAAACATGGATGATATTTTTGCTGGGTACTTGGAATATCAGCAGAAAGAAAACACTTCTGTGCTCTATATTATTTCCTCTTAACGATTTGCATTTCTCAAAACTCATTACAGATCTTCCAATATGTGATAACACTAAAAGAAAGAGGAGAGAATTTCCCCAACATATGGAGCACTGAACAATTTGCTATTTGCAGTATGTTACATGATCAGATGTATTGGGGCTGCCAGGGGCAAAATAATCACATTATAGCTCCTATTCCTCCATATGGCAGATTTGCTGTAGATAAAAATACTCAGTTTGAAAATAATGCTGTAGAAGATATCCTTTTCCCCAAACAAGTGCTCAAACACTATTAAAACTCTGTCTTTTGGTTGGGGATCCTAGGGTCTGTATTCACACCGTGGCTGACTTTCCTTCCCATACTGGATTTAGGACAATGTTTTCAAAACACAGGGGTATTTTGTTCCTGAAGCTTCTCAGCCATCTAAGTTACCAAGAGACTTTTAATTCAACTACAGTAAGTTTTGGCTCAGTTGTTAATGCAGTTATCAGCTGAATTACTGTATATTTCTCTGCTCAGCAGTCCACAATGATAAAATAGAAGAAAAATTAAAAAAACACCATTTTCTTTTCCAAACTGCTAGCTGATGGAAGTTTACATTTTCCAGATTTTAAAATACTATTTTTCTTACAGCAACAACAGCCTTTAATGCTAATTATCCACCACAAAATCCATTCTTTCACAGGAAAAATACTCAGCTGAACAAGGAATTGCTGCTGCAGCTCTAGGAATCACTACCTTCAATAAGGTATCACTTGCTCCTGTTCCCATGACTGACTTTATACAGTTGTATACAAGGAGCGATGCTTTTTCTTATGTGACTGACAGCAGAGAACTGAGAGTAATGTTTGCAAGGGAATAATTTACCTCCTGCTCCTTCTGCAACAATTCCATGGCTTCCCGAAATTTCCTTTCCTTTGCCTCTGTTTCAGCAATGGTGGCTTTATTCTGGTCTTCATAAGCCATTGTTACTACGGCCAGAATCAAGTTGACTAGATAAAATGAGCCCAGAAAGATGACCAGCATGAAGAAGAGTATGTACACCTTCCCAGAAGCTCTGAGGGTCTGTAAGCAACACATGCCAGAGAGAAAAATTAGCATAAAAAATACCATATGAGCTTTCAATGTGTCTCTGAAATCTTTAGAAGCACTCAGCTTCCTAGACACAATGCTTTAGGAAGCTTAAATGGAAATTTATCTCCCTTGGCCCTTTTTCCCCCTCTTTCTCCCTCTTCCTATGCCATCACCTATGAACCAGGGATCGTACACCCCATGGGGATAATGGAGGAGGCATTCTTGTATTGCTGAAGGACAATACAGGACCCTTTTAGTACTTTTTTTTTTAAGTCCCTAAACTAGTAGGGTAATAGGGCTTTTGCTGGGAAGCGATTCAGCATCTCTTTCCATGAGTCACAGCTTGCTGGAAGGGAGAAGGGAAAACCCAGGCTCGATGACTTGCAGCTATTGTTTTTATTTGAGGTTTCTTGTCCTCTCTGCACATTTTCTGCTTCAGCTATTGCTCTCCCTGGAAGACTGGTTCTGAATTCTGTGTACAATGCTGGTACCTGCTGGTACAGACGCTCCCAGTAGTCCTGGGTCATCAGGCGGAATAGGGAAAGAAAAGCCCAGCCAAACGTATCAAAACTAGTGAAACCGTAATCAGGATTTGGCCCAATTTTCAAGCACTTATAGTCTGGAGGACAGGTCCTAGAAGTGATAATAAAAAGTGGAGCTCTTTTAACTGTACAGATTTAAAGGAAAACTTCAGCTTATGTGAGAGTTCTGATTATTATTCAGCTCTGCGTTTTATTAGATTGCAAGCCAATTTTCTACTCCAGGTGGTATTGGCTGGAAAGTGGGACAGAAAAAGCGGGACCCACAACCCAGCAACTAAGGAAGAAGACAGGCTGGAGCAGACCACCAACCCAGGACAACCCCCTCATCACCAGTCCTCATCCCCTGCCCCTCCATGCAAAGCAGCCACATCTCCCTCCTTGTCCAAACCTGCCCCCCAAAATCCACTTTTTGTTTTCCCAGTTTAACATGCATTAGCCTTTGGAGAGAGGAGTGTGCCTGTCCTGTGCTATATCTGAGATCCTTCATGTTTTCAGTTCTTTCATACAACCGTGGGGAAGAGAAAGACAGCACTTCTGGAAAGGCTCAAAGGAATTTAGACCTGAATAAGTCAACTGCAGGTTCATGCTTCATTCCCTAGAAGTATTAAATTATCTGACTGTTTACTATATTGGGTTGTCTGTGTTCCTGTTTCCACATTCAAGGGAAGCTTGGAATTTCTGCTTTTGTCTCATATGACTGAGTGAATACAGAAACACTGAGGCAGAGAAAACTTCCACAGAAGAAATATTCTTAAGTGCACTTACCCAGCACCAGGACCACATAGCAAAATATCTGAGGTGCCCTCTTTCTTAGCAAAGTGTGCTATAAAAAAAGGGGAATAAAATTTAAAAACAAAGCACTTTTTAACCTGAATCTTCTACCCTTTGATATAAGTCATGACGAGTAATCAGTGACCTGTAAGTGCATGTGCACACCCATAGGCAGGTTTCCCATGCTCACAGGAACTGCACCAGATTGCGAGACGTCCTGTCCTCGTTTATAAACGTGCATACATGTGTGTGCACAGATTTCGGACTGAAGGCAGTCCTCAGAACAGAATTTTTTAAAATATTATCACTTTGACCACATCTGCATAAAGGAAATCAAGAATTGGAAGGTACAGGCTCAGGCACGGTCCCTGGTTTGGTAATTGTTAGCGCAGACTCTGGCACAGTTTTGGCCCGTAGCAATTAGCCCTTTCCAGGATAGCGTACAAACATCATTCGGGGTAGCATAAACCAGTTCTGTTTCCAATAAGCAATAAAACCAGAATCCTATTTTGCAGAGGAAGAAAGAGCATTCAGCAGTGTGGATATACACCATGCCATGTCATTCTCTGCTGAGCCAGAGAGCAGGTCCTAACCCTGCTTGGTTGAGAAATAGAGATTTGCCCATTAGGATGCTGGAGCTCTGCCCTTTTTGGCCTCTTCCACTATTTCTCTTAGCACGAGTTACTCTGATGCCTGAGCTAGCAGCAGGCTGAAAGCAATAGCTTTAGTGCTAATAGCTGATTAGCCCTATTAAGATGTGGGTTTATTATCCCAGATGCAAAGGAGGTCTCATCTCTTTCTGGTGCTTCTCAAACCTCAGCTGTGCTCATCAGGTAAGTCAGTGTGACTCAGAGCCAGCAGGAATCTTTAGTATCAGCTGTACCATGTAAATACACCGTAAAAGAATGAGTCACTATCTGGGCTACTTTCCACCCTAATTTTTTTAAGACGATTCAGTGACTGAGCTTCACAGAGTCATAACAACATGTAGTTTTCCATGTTGGGGATGGGAACTTCACACGAAGTCAGAACCATAAAAAATATACACAGCAGCCCATAAAAAGTATAGGAAAAAATCATCAAATAGAAAACTGGGCTTACAGTGCTTCAAGTCCTGAACCTTGTAGGAGGGATATCTAGCTTTTGTTAAACCTGTCTGGGCCCTCCTGTTCCTTTTGCCACCATTGCAAATCACCCCGCGTACAAGATATGTGGCATAGGATGTGAGCAAGGCAAAGCTTGTGAAGCAACAGACTTTCAATTTCTTGAGCCATACTTTCTCTGGGCTATTGCCTTTATAGAGCTGCAGTGTTCTGCATAAAAAAAAAAAAAAAAAAAAAAAAAGAAGATGTTTTTGTTTCCTATTTCTTCAGCACAGAAAATTAGCATTTTTAGCCAAAGGTTGCCACATCCATGGTCTCTGTGTTCTCCTGGTTTCTTTTGAAATTTGCTTTCAGTTATGATTTTTACAACATTCTGTATATGTTAATGACTTTGTTCTTATGTGTGGTTTTTTGAGTTTCTTGCAAGAAGTTAGAATCATAGACTCATAGAATGTTTTGAGTTGGAAGGGACCCCTAGAGGTCATCTAGTCCAACCCTCCTGCAGGGACCAGGGACACTGCTAACCAGATCAGGTTGCTCAGAGTCCCGTTCAACTTGGCCTTGGATATTTCTTTTCAGAAGTTCTTCTCAATAATCTTTTATATAAAGACTTTCCCCCCTGGACTATGACGTTTTTAAAGAAATCCTGTCTGAACAAATCTCCCACACGAGTGTATACAAACAGCAATCCTGTGGGGCTTTTTAATGTATTTCAACATTTACCCTGGGAGAATGTTTTTCTCCCCATGTAATTGCTCTCTCTCTGAACCTGCTGGTGGAGATTTTCTTCAGTGATGAAGCTTTCTTCATATTTCTGGCATAGATATTGTTTACTTTGAGTGTATTT
This sequence comes from Butorides virescens, assembly GCA_017310255.1. Classification (NCBI taxonomy): domain Eukaryota; kingdom Metazoa; phylum Chordata; class Aves; order Pelecaniformes; family Ardeidae; genus Butorides; species Butorides virescens. Next base: position 45,197 of record JADKXX010006474.1, read on the forward strand.
TTTCATGCATATCGAGGCTTTTCCTGTCTGAATTGCATCTTACAGTTGCTGTTCCTCTGAGAATGCTTTGCTGTGTTTTCAGATCTCTGCTCTATGCTTCCATCACCAGCCTCGGTCAGGATGTATACATGAAAGATGCATATTATATATATCTTATATAAGATGTAAAATATATCTCACATAAATCAGATGATACATGTGATAGAAAGATGAAAGTAAATTTGTTAAATTAATTCCTCTGTTTCAAGCTGAAGAGTACTTCACTGGGCAGCAAAATGAAGATGTACAGACTCTTCAGCACGTAGTAAATGGTGAACTTTGGGGAATTACAGCAGCGAATGAGCTAATGCATGTTTCAGTTATTGTCATATCATTCTGGGAAACAGAGCTGGATATTACTGGAAAATTTGGAAGTGCTGTTTCTTATAATGAAGGGAAGGGGTGCATTCCTGGATGCCTACAAGCTGCTCTGGCAATCTGAAGGCCATTATCAGGTAGTTACTCATCAAAATATCAATCATCAAAACTTCAATATCATTTACAGAGGTGGTTATACATGCATGCACCGTGTCTATACTATCATCTAAATAAGAATTGAGAAGAAAAATTACCTGTATCACCAAGAAACATTTCATAGGATTCCCATGTTTTGTTAAAGATATAAGGTGTTTTACCGAACTCCGTCGTGTTCCTGACACACTTGTGTCTTAGATTGCCCTTAAAAAGCTGGAGGCCTATGAGGGCAAAGACACTCAGGCAGAAACCAGTCAGGATCATCACATTGGCAAGTTTCTTAACAGACTGGATAAGTGCCCCTACAATGATCTTGAGTCCTAGGAAGACAATATACAAAGGAAAAACAGGATGAAAAACAGAGATTAATCTGTCATACTTGATTAGAGTTAAAACAATGTATAGCAACCAAAGTGCCAAAATTACTGGATAATATGTGGCAAATATATTTGCAATGCAAGTCTAGTTTGGATGAGAGAGTGATAATATGAGAACAATATCTTTTTTTCCTCATTTGATTGACCCTAAAATTTCCAGATGTTCCTTTAATTCCTGTAAAATATTCAGGCAAGGATGAGGAACTGGAGTTAGTCTAGTTTTTCTTATCCAGAAAGAGTAATATCCATAATTCAAATAAAATTTCCAACACTGTAATCTATGAAGAAACTGGAAACACTGGAAACAATAATGGCTATGATAAAAAAGACCAGAAAGAGAAGACAGAGACAACCTACTGGTTCTTAATTTGAATTTCATCATGAGAAAGAATCCACTGGCTTTGTAACTAAAAGAGAAGTGAAAAGGAAACTGTTTTCCCAGGGATGATGTGAGATGATTATAGTAAACTCCGTTCAGTCATCAGAGGTGTTTCTGTTGAACCATAACACTGAGGCCAGCTAGAAGAACGTTCTGTAAAACTGACATTATAAATTGTTAACAAAATCTTTAAAAGCATAATGAAGATGAATTAAATACAAGATTGTTTCTAACACTTTATTTATTCTGGTTGGGCCAGGTGAACTGAGGCACTATTTGTGTCCACAAATTCAGCTGTGTCTGCAATCAATGAAAGATACAGAAAAAGATTTTAAAAAGAAAAAAAGAAAAAAAAAGGCAAAAGCCAACATTTTGATTGGAGAAAAGAATCAGTTGTAAGAAGCAGAAAATATTCAGCAAATAGGGCTTCTTACCTGGGACTATTGAAATGGTTTTTAAAGCTCTCAGAACCCTGAAAGTCCGAAGGACTGACACACTCCCCAAGGTACTAAATGCTCCCACGTACCTGTAAAGTCAGGACATGATATGTCAAGTGGTTGAATGGTGTAAAGAAGGCAATTATTTCACAGTGGTCATTCTTAACTGTCAATCCTTCTGACCATATTTTAAGTATTAATAAACGACATATCAAGGATTTGTCTAAAGACTTATAAAATAGAAACCCATTTCTGGATTATTAGAGTTTCCTTATGAGGTAGCTCTTGGCTTGCGCACAGCTGCTTTTGTGTCAGCATCTTAAAATATCATGCGTTTAAAATATAAGCAAAGATAACACCCAAAAGTATTCATTTCAAGCTGAAACACTGGTTTGATCTCCCTTCTGTAGCTGCACCTAACTGGTGTAAAAGCTTTCTAATTATAGAATCATAGAATCGTTTAGGTTGGAAAAGACCTTTAAGATCATCAAGTCCAACTGTTCCCCTAACCCTGCCATCCCACCACTAAACCCTGTCCCTAAGCACCTCATCTGCCTGGCTTTTAAATACCTCCAGGGATGGGGACTCCACCACTTCCCTGGGCAGCCTATTCCGGTGCTTGACAACCCTTTCATGGAAAAATTTTTTCCTAATGTCCAGTCTAAACCTGCCCTGGCGCAACTTGAGGCCATTTCCTCTCATCCTATCGTCCATTACCAGGGAGAAGAGGCCGACCCCCACCTCACTACCCCCTCCTGTCAGGCAGTTGTAGAGGGCAATAAGGTCTCCCCTCAGCCTCCTCTTCTCCAGACCAAACAACCCCAGTTCCCTCAGCTGCTCCTCGTAAGCCTTGTGCTCCAGACCCCTCACCAGCTTTGTGGCTCTTCTCTGGACATGCTCCAGCAACGCAACATCTTTCCTGTAGTGAGGGGCCCAAAACTGAACACAAAATTAGAGGTGCGGCCTCACCAGTGCTGAGTACAGGGGCACCATCATTACTGCAAACTGAAGCTCAAACTCTGATTTTTGGAGATAAAGAGCCCAAGTTTAATTCAGTATCCTGGTATCTATACATATCGCTCTGTTTTCAAACTTACACTTCTATTCACAGGATCAGTGCGTCTATATTTAACAGCCCAGCTATTGCATTTCACTTACTGAAATGCATTTGTTCACGTATGCCCATCGCAGGGTATATCTTGTTCTGCACAGCTCTATCCCCTTTTTGAAAGACTCATACGTTGTTGTTACACAGTGAGCAATAAATCAAGGGGAAGAGCCAATGTCCTAGATAGTTTCAGATGCAGTTAGGACCCCCAGCAATTTTTTTTTTTTTTTTGTACTGCAGACAGCCTTTTGCACCACAGCAACAGGAACTTCAAATACAGAGCGCCAGCACAGTTAATCCATATTTTATGTGTTCCCACTTACGCCATAACGATAACACTGAAATCCAACCAGTTCCAGGGATCTCGAAGGAAAGTGAATTCATTCAGACAGAATCCTCTTGCCAATATTTTTATCAATGATTCAAAAGTGTAAATGCCAGTGAAAGTAAATCTAAGGAAAGGAGAAAAGCGCCAAAGGAACACAGCAATATTAGCAATTAACGGAAGAGACACAGTCAGACTATTTACTGTCTAGGCCAACAAACCAAGCCAATGCTGCAGCACAGTAATAGAAAGACTGCTGTTGATTTCAGTGTATTCTATCAGTATCTGACTAATACGGAGTTTGAGACAGTAGCTGACTGCCGTATGGACGTGGCGATTAATGTGCATGCCTGTGGCATGGTTTTTTGACATTTAACAATTTTTTTCCAACTCTTTCATGTGATTCCCCATAATTTGAAAACCACAAAACTCCTAGCTACGTGCTAAAATAAAGATCAAAATCTGTATCTTCTTCTGGTTTCAAGTGGCCCACTGAATGTGTGATATGCTGTGTATTATTTACTTTGAGCACAAAGCATCCATTTCTGTGCAGAATGTTTAAAACACTTAGAGAAGTACAAGAGTAGAGGATTTTCAGTTTAAGATGGCAATTATTCTTATTAATGGAAAATTATCAGTAAAAGCTCTTCTGGACTTATTGAGTGCACTTATCATTTCAACAAGAGAGCGATTCCCCTATGGAATTCAGAAGGCATTAATTTGGTAGTCAGCAAATGCACTAAGAAATGATATGGATGTAGTGCTTCCCGTTTCACTTGGAAAGAAGTATTCTGAAATTATTATTTAAATGCATTTGAAAAGTAGTTTTGATGCCAACAACAGATACAACTCTCATCTAACCTTTATGCTTTCATAAGTAGGGAAGTATCGCAGCATGTTCTGGAGAAATGTCTATTAATACCATGCAGAGTATTGTTCCTGCTTGCACAAGGATTTGCCGTTCCCAGCTGTTTCAGTGTCATGTAACATGAGATAGTCAGAAACAATTTTCAAGCTGTTTTTAAAACTAAGTAATTTGGAATCTTTTTCTTTGAGTTAGGTGTGAGAATTATCAGGCTTCGTATTCTAATATTTTTATGCCAAACTGAAAAAGTGAGAGCTGAAATATTCTTTAGAAAAAAATTAAACATGGGATTATCCATCTTAAGTGTGACTACAAAGGCATGGATTTATTGTGATTTAATATTGCAAGTGTTGGCAGCGCTGAAGAGAAGAGCTTTACTCTCTAACAGCATCCTGCAGGCCAGGAGCTTCTGACAAAACATTTTATTAGAGCAAGCCTCAGCATTTCAATATTATTAGAAAGAATTTTAAAAGACAGCAGCTCTTGATGTGCTTCAGCAGCACCAGCAACAATGGGAAATGTGTCTGGGTTAAGAGCAAATAATTACTGAGTAACTTCAGAAAGTGGGGTAGCAAACTGGAGCAGTAGGATGGACAAGAAGCTAGTTCAACAGTGGAACATAATCTACACTTACTCTCCCCTATAACACCACAAATTTTTAGCTATTCAGTTTAAAGACAAAAACACTCCCTCAAAGCAAAAAAAAAATTACAAACTCCTAACACCAGCAACTTTCCTTCTAAATCCCCCATAAACTATCTTGAAGGAAGGCGGCAAGATAAGTCTCAATAATTCAATGTAACTACAGAATTAAGAAACATACGTGCCCACAGATACTTACTCAACATACTTGTTCCACGAAGAAGATGGAGATGCCTTATAGCCCTCAGTCAGAGCCATGAATACACAATTAGTTATAATAGTGCATATGATAAACGAAGTGAATAATGTACATCACGGGAGTGAAGGCAAAGAATATGACATTGATTCAGAAATGTGACTAGATATTCTATCAGCCATAGTTGTAGTATCTGTTTTTGAGTTTAAAGCACCTGTAAGAACAGCATGCACACGTATTTGCTGATTTTGAGTCATATTAGATGATGACACGCTACCGTTGTTATTCATGCCATCCGGACTTCTGCATGGGCTAGAGATCTGCTGCTTTAAGCATTGTAAACTTGGTAAGACTGGGAGGAAGGATGCATTTTTAGTTTCATGTTATAGCATAGAAGTTAAAAACTTGCCCAAGGTCACACAGATGAAGCCAAAAACTGACTCTAAATTGGTAGAGCTGAGCTCTTCTGAAGGGACAGCGTGAAGTCTGGCAGGGTACCTGCAGGTGTCTCAAAGGACTCTCGATGCCCATGTTTAGCAAACTCTTGGAGCTGCCCAGCTGCTCTCTGGGACCTGCTGGCTATAGAGGATAACTTGGGCATCTAGATCACATGTAGACACCTAAGCTTATGCACTTGGCTCTGGAGCTGAATCTTATGCCTTGTGTCATACTACATGCTTTGGCAATCCAGGAGGTAGATGTCCATGGGAAAGACACCCAATCTTTCCATTATCTATCCTCACCACCTCCACAAAAAATCTCCTGGCTTTAGCTCTAGGCTTGGTCAAACTGTCACAAACCCAGGAGCTGTACCACCAGTGTTGAAATGCCATTATCAGCCAACTTGCTTGGGGAAGCCTCAGAAGAGAGGCAACAATCCTCCAGGGATGTCTGTACACTGCCATGATGACAACTTCAGACCCATTGCAGCTAACTTAGCACCACACAGCCAGAAGATGGCTGGAAGCCTAAAATCCACACAGGGATACTGCGGAGTCTGCACTGGGCCTGATTCAGCCCTGAGCAACATTACCACTCTGGTCCCATTACCCAATGCCAAACTGGAGCAATACACTAGTGAATCCTATCCCCTAAATTTGATGTATGAGGTGGGATTTATATTACCTTTATATTCCAAAAGCATTCCCTGCAGCATCCCTGGAAACTTGCACTTTCATATCCAATGATATATTTTTTAATCTCATTTCCTAAAGAAACTGAGTTTGCATCATTTTTGTTTCTGTGTGTTTTCATACGTATGCCTGCCTATCTCAGCCTTTTTTCCTTAAAATTGGCCAATGGTTGATCAGGTTTAGCACGGGTTGAATTTAATTCCTGCAGTTTGGGTAAGCAGGAGATGAGAAAGAGGATAGATATTTATTAGTCTTCTCACTGAGAAAGGCTTCAGTATGCGATACTTGCTTATGAGGCATTGAAAACCAACATTAGAGATCATTCTCAAAGCACAAATGTGTAGAAAATCAGGTTTCAATACCCCCAGTAGTCACAAAACTATTTCTAAGCAGCACAAGAGCACCAAGACAATAATAATTTCTAAGGTAATTCATAATTAGACATAATCTGGAGTGACTAGGTTCATTCGATGCTCTAAAATAGAAAAGCACAGCATTAGGTAGGGTTTTGTAATCAAAAAGAACGAATGAAGCCAACAAAAGGATATAAATGTACTAAAATTTTAATTGCTGTTCTTCGAATTGGATGGAAGGGACTGAGGATCCATAAGGCACGTGTAGCAGTAAACCTGAAGATAGTTTTCTGTTTGTTTAGCACTATGAAAACCTTTAAAAAAAAATAAAGAAACATGAAGTAAAGTTTTCAGGAAGTTGAACAGAGAACACACTATATCCTGCTGTATCAGTGATGAGCAAGAGCTTGATTTTAACTTTAGTCTGTTGGTTTAGATGGGAAGACTCTTTGTAATACTTTGCTATCCTTTCATCATAAACTGATGAAAGAGTTAATACCCATTAACTGTAAAGCTGCAAAAAAATTCTCAGCGTGCACTTCTCTTTTAAACTTTAGGCCTTTGCAAAGGGTTGTGCACAGAACTAATCTTGCTTATGACTATTCTTTTAAAATAAATTGAACCTCTCATTGAGTCAAGATATACAGAGGTGGAAGAAAGAATTGCAGCCTTTATCGCTATTTGCTATTGTTGATAGTGATGCTCTAGCTCCAAGACTGTAGAAATTAGTTCAAAGTATAACCATTTCTCAAGCAATAAGCATAATTTCCAATGGATTAGTTCCCGTTTCTCTGTTTGTTATTGAAAATCATATTCTTCAGTACTTCATGATTAGAATATGGATCTTGAATAAGTAGGTTTTAAGGTTCATCAGCAAATGTTTTAAAATAACTTTTATACTTAGGTGATCATTTTATACGTAAGTGGACCATAAGCATTGAGATAGCGAGGAACACATTGTCTCAAACTATGGAATTTAAGAAAATTTACAAAATTATTATCACTTCTTGTAGATCTGACTCAAAACCCCCTTTCCTTCCTTTATGCATTTTATATTTTCTGCTTCCATTCTGATTAAAATGTTAATCAAGTTCATATTATTTAATTTCTATAATTCAAAATTAATCTTTTTTTAAGAAGATTACAGCATGTCATTCAGCTGTGCCAACTGTCTGCATTATTTTAACCTAGAAATGGATGATAGTTTTTTCCAAAGGGATGCAAGTAAAACTGTTCACATAAACACTGCTTAGCAACACAATAAAAGAAATTAAGAGCCATGCATCTTGGTTGGCTCTAACCTTACGATCTTTGTAGTACGGGTCGAGATCCTCCAGTGGTTCCCCAATGAGCTCTGGAGGAGGATTTCCATAGAGAGCTGGTAACTTCTGGAAAGCTTTTAGGTCAAGTTGAGGACGTGGTTTTTCCTCAGGTTTCTGGTCTATAGTGTTTCTTTGACAATTCTTCTTGGCAGCAATTCTCTTTCCAATAGCAGCCAAGGATTCGTGAGTGAACTTACGGAAGTTGTTGGTACCAGGTAGTAAGAACTCGGCCATTTTTCATTCTTCTCTTCCTGTCACTAACTCTGTCCAAATAATAGAAACAAACAGAAAAAGGAAGCAAAATAACTCCAAAACAGGTAAGTTATGAAAATTAAACAACTGTTTTCCCGTGCATGGCTAGTAACATAAGCTTTTGGAGCCATCAGCTTCTAAAAAGATTTTTAAAAAAAAAAGATATGATTGACAACTTTCTCAGTGAGATGTCTGTTCAGTGGTATTTTTTAAATTATGTGTATCTGATCAGATAAGGGAAGATGTCTATAAACTTAAGAGTGTATTTGGAGCACCTCATTTAAGACATCTGTGATCCTGAAGGCTCTTGAGCTGTTGTTCAGAAAAAAACCCTGAGGTGCTGGTTTAACCCAGTATGTGGAAATGGGACAGTAAACCCCATCAAACTGCAACAACATCAAATATGTGGAAGCTGTGTCTGCAACAGAAGGACCAAGTATTAAATTATCAAGTGGAGATGTAAATACTCAGATGCATAACCCATCCTGGTGTTGTCAGCATAGGAACGAGCAGTATCCAAGCATTAAAAGATTTATCTCATGACTCATAGACATGGTGGACAAAAATGCTTGATCTGACAAGTGTCAAGCACAAAGTTTATATTTTATGCCTGCTTGTCAGAATAACATAAGTGAGATTATATCAGAAAAACACTTCACATTATTTAATGGAGACTTTTGATCAGATATTGGATAGGATCCGTTCAACTAAATGCTACCTGAGTCCATACTTTGACAGTGTAGGGAATCCAACCTTCTGCCTTAACACTGTGAAAAGCTTCAAAGCAAGTCCATGAAGTGCACATATATTGACAGTGAAACAACTGAAAACTGTACACAGAGTAGGATATTCTGGACCTGCATCCTTGTACTAACTCACTCCAAAGCTCTATAGAGAGATTTCTCTAAAATATTTTCTTTGATTATGACTTCTAGGAAGGCACTGTTGTTTCAGTACAGAGTCACAGAGCTACTGAGCCAGTGCAGTCCCACCTGCCGACTGTGAAAAGATCCCATCTGGTCAAGGACCTTACCCAGGATGGATCACTGCTGAGTCTGCATGGAAGAAGATCACATTAGAGGCACACAGCCAGGTATTTCCATTCAGAAACTGCCACCACCACTTCAATGTGTCCTTCGGTCAACTCTGTAACTAGCGGTGAGAGCTTATCTTGGAAAGCGTAAGCTGTCCTCGCTGGACAACTGCCAGACGACCTGCTCTTCCACCTTTCCTTTCCAAGCACTATATGCAACATCCCAGGAAAACACACAGTCTGAATCAAGAGGCTTTGTTTTATTGAAAATAGATAATTTTACTGCCTGTGTGTTGACTCCCTGTACCTTCCCCTACCATGCAACACCATTTAAGCTCTCCCCAGATTTAACATGATTTCAGTTGTCCTCACATTGCTGAACTGAAGGAAACCATTGCTGTGAGAACAACAGCTGGAGGCCAGTGACAAACTAACTGTTGTGAAATCTTCATCTTTGCAGTCTGCCTGCCTCTCCCATTAAATAAGCACACAAAATTATAAATATGAAAAGTAACCCTTGCTTCCAGTACAAAATAGCAACATTTCTGGAAGAGAAATAGGACATTCAGGCAAGAATACTCATGGTTTAACACTTTTCAAGATCAAGCTAACAATCTGGAAGCTGTATGTAGTATTACAGCAAAAATTAAAATGATAGCATCCACTCCCAAGTTTTCAAGTCTTCAGCTAGTCAAAGTGGTGTTTGTTTTGTTGATGCTTGGAGTAATTTAGATGTTGTGGTATCAGTAATGTGAGCTGTGAATGATGCATGAAATAACACAATTTCTGTGCAATGCACGGAGGGAATACAATAATTACTTTGTTCTGCTTTCTGCCAAATCATCCACACATGCCCATTCCTCCATGCAGCACTTCCATAAAAGTCTACCTGATCTCAAAAGTTCACCATTAATATTCTGCATTCATTGCAGATTTCTTAGCAGTTTTCTCTCCTCTCTACCATGAAACTATCTTTCAAGTTCCAGAAAAGAAATTTAGATCGTCACACCATTCTCCCTCAAGGCTATTAGAAGATAGAACAAAATCTAGGAAGACAAGATGTTGCTGGCTAAAGCCAAGGATGGGGAAATAGGAGGAAGCATGAGGGCATGTAGAGTCTGCATGCAGGTCCTTGGCCAGAGCTGGAAACCAGGCAGGGGAGCCTTTCCTTGTACAGGTGTGTTTAGAAATTGCTCCACAGGTGAACAAACATTAAGGAAAGGAAATAATGTCTTGTGCTTGCTGTCTCACGTGTCAGTAGCAAAATTTCCATTGATAGCAGCTGCAAGCCATGGAGTAGAAGGCTAAACTACACATTTCATTCATGGAAATGCTGTGTTACTCAGCCTAGTCCAGAATAAAATCTAATGTTTATTAAAAATGGAGTAATCCAGTAAATATGTTCCTGATTCATTCAAGCATCTTTAAATATATCCCCCAAACTATTTCTGTTTCTCATAGTCTCAGGGAGGATAGCATACGAAGCACAGCTGAGCTGTATTTAGTTTTTTATATGACCAGGGCTAGATTTAGCAATTTGGCCAAAAGAAGGAAAAGGTGTTAATGCAAAACCATTTTTGCCCTTGATGACACAGAAGCAACAAGGTACCACTTTGGCCTTTTCTCAGGATTTGAAATACCTATGAAATAGCATGACATTTAATATCTCTTTAAAAAGAAAAGTTTTCTTATCCTTTGACTGACTGAAGACCAGAGAATGCTGAATGAAGTCAACATGATTGAAGAATAATAAGAAGAAAACAAAAAAAAAAAAGCATTTATGATTTGTTCTTTTATCTGTCAAATGTATTTTCTATGAATTATTTCTCAACTACCCAAATGTGTAGCTAGATAGCTTTCTGAAGTAAGGCTGCTTTCTTTCAAATGAGTTTTCCTCTTTAGGAATATTCATTCTGACAGACTAGGAAACAAGGTTATTGTCAAATATGTTTTCTCTCCTTTTCTTGCGATTACAATCGCCCTTATTCAATCCTCAGTTAATGAATAAAAGTTGTTCTTAATTATTTGATTTTCTGCTTCAGGATCTATTATGGAGAGGTGAAAACATGTTGACAATTACTGTGAGCAGCATGATCAAGATAATTAGTATGATCAGAGTGGCCAGGACTGCCTTATTACACTTTTTTTCTTTTCCTTATATGTTAAAACTCTCCCTTTGGTTTAAAAAGACTTTCATAATATGCACAGAAATGATCTCTTAAGTAAGTGGAATAAGATTTGTTTGAAGACTGTATGTGAAAAGCCTCGTCCTATTGGAAAAACTGAAATGTTATTATTGTCTTCAGTGCGCTTGCTTTTGGTACACTTATGCATCTTACTCAGTGATAATATCCAATGCCTGGAGGAGCAAATTTAGGGACTCCAGACTGATCCAGCTGTTTAAATCTCCGGTAATTATTTCAGGAGCCAAGAACATCAGTAGGGGCCTTGGAAAGACATGCCAACTACACCACACAAAGTTGCTATGGTAGACTTGGGCTGTGTTGTATCTTTCTACATCTGAATTTCCAGCAGATAAGACAAATCTTGCTAGAACTGAATAACGAAAGGTTTAGTTAACAGCAGTTCAAAGTTTCTGTAGAACTGTTCTATTCTTTCCTCAAAAACTTTTCTGTATTTTGAGGTAAATGTTTTAATCAAAGCAAACTGACATTGTCTTAATGATCTTTAAAATGTGTATGAAAATAACTTTAGTATATTAATCGATGCAATTTTTTTATCATGGAATAATTCAGGTTGGAAGGGAACTCAGGATGTCTCTAGTTTAACCTACTCCTCAAAAGGGGCCAGTCATGAGGTCAGGGATTTATCCAGGCAAATCTCAAGGACATACTGCACAATCTCTTTGAGCAACCTGTTCCAACACTTGACTGCCTCAATCCATTTGGACCCCTTGTCATTTCAATTTATGCCCACTGCCTCTTGTCTTTCCACCAAGCACTGCTGTAATAATAAAAAAAGAAATAAAATATTGCATTAATTTGAAAGGTAAAAGGCAACACCGCCCCTGCCAAAATGCCTCTCTACAAGGAAAACAAATACTATACCTACCTTATCCCATTTAGTCTACCTATTTAGAGCAGCCTACAAGAAACATCTCACAGGTCTGAATAACACCATCCAGCGTAGCTCCACTGAGATTGCCAAGGGAGATGATCAGCATATTTTCTTGTTAGTTTCCCACCATTAGAACATCACAGCTTACCTGAACTGAGCTGTGGCACCATCCTTTGAGTATTCCAGGTTCAACCCCAGAATTTGTTTACCATCCCTAGGCAACCTGGCCAAGAGTTTCAGTCCTCTGAGCCTCCCAGGATGGCATCTGAAGGAAAGGAGATGGCAGCAGCTGACCTAGCTGCCCTATACCCTCTTTGCAATCAACAACATTGAGGACACAGACCAGCTCATGATAAGTAAACATACAGATTAAAACACAAGTGCTGAAAAATGTAACTGATTTTTTTCATTGCTTATAAAAGAAAAGTTAGCGTGGGATAAATCCCACTCTTTCAATCTGGGATTTACAGTTTACGATTCCCAGTACTGGGGTAGTAAACAGCGTGGAGATTCACAAAGTGATTTACAAAGACCTGATAAAGTCTGCCAACATTCACCTAGAAAGCCCCTTTGGGTGGGATTGCTCTCACCTCACTTCAGACATCTCAGAGTTGTTACACACCTTTTCACATTTCTTTCAGGATGGAGTGAATCACATCTCAGAGTGCCAGTTGACTAGAATTGATGACCTGAGATGTCTCAAGTCAGATGAGATAAATTCATTTTTCCATCCATTGAGCCTGCTCTTCTTGCTGCCTCAACTAATGGACAGCTACTAAACTTCCCAAGATTAGTAATTGTGGGAATTGTGGGAAAAAGTCAGTGATAGGACTGAGCAAACATCATTAGTCACCAGCAGACTGTGAACACATAAAAATTCTAGGATTGCCTTATATTCCATTGCTTCCTTAATGACTACTTACAGGACAAGCCTTCTTAGCAATTAGTGAAGTGTTAAGTCACATTTTCTTTTGCATGGTAAGGGTGGACTAATTTTCAGCTTCTTTGCTTTCGTGAGCGGGGGTGACATGAGGCTGATGCGGCATGGGCATTGCCAGAAGCAACGACGGGAGATTTAAATGGCCCCTAGGGAGTGCGAGTGACCAGGAGCACAATGAACAGGATGAGAAAGCAGGACTTACCAATGAAAGGGCGAGTACCTGCACAAGGTGCGCACAGGCTGGTGACCTGTTACGTCAGGCAGCCGAACAGCAGGGAATGGGTAAAAGGCTGCGCAGTATTAAAGGAGCTGAGGCAAAGATAGGTGGTTTCAGAACCATGCTCCTGTGGCAGATACCACCAAGAAGGAGGCACCTTGGACCCTGGTGACTAACAAAAGCAGGACACCACATCAGCCTGCACCCTCCACCATCTCAACCAGAAACAGAGGTGAAGTCTTAACGGCCGAGGACACACCCATGAGCAAGGTCTGCGAAGTCCCCTGCAAGGAGAAACTGTACCAGCAACACACAGTGAACACTGTAAAAAGAAGCTACAAGTGCTCGTAGTGGGTGACTCTCTCTTGAAGGGCACTGAGGCACCCATCTGCCGACCTGATAGGGAGTCACGAGAGGTATGCTGCCTTCCAGGAGCTAAGGTTCGAGACATGGCTGAGAGGGTGCCACAACTCATCAAAAGAATGGACTATTATCTGTTACTACTGTTTCCTGTAGGCATGAATAACACAGAAAGCAGAAACCTGAGTAAAATCAAAGAAGACTTTCAAGCCCTGGGGGCTTGCTAAGTGAAAAATATTGGTCCTGGAGAACAGGAGAGGTGCCTGAGGACTGGAGGATAGCCAATGTCACTCCAGTCTTCAAAAAGGGCAGGAAGGAGGACCCAGGGAACTACAGGCTGGTTAGTCTCACCTCCATCCCCAGAAAGGTGATGGAACAACTCATTCTGGGTGTCATCACCAAGCAAGTGGAGGAAAAGATGATCAGGAGTACCCAGCACAGATTCACTAAGGGGAAATCATGCCTAACCAGTCTGATAGCCTTCTACAATGGCATGACCAGCTGGATAGATGAGGGGAGAGCAGTGCATATTGTCTACATTGACTTCAGCAAGGCTTTTGACACTGTCTCCCATAACATCCTCACAGGGAAGCTCAGGAATTGTGGGTTGGATGAGTGGGTGGTGAGGTGGATTGGGAACTGGCTGAATGGCAGGGCTCAGAGGGTTTGATCAGTGGGGCAGAGGCTAGTTGGAGGCCAGTAGCTAGTGGGGGCTAGTACCCCAGGGCTCAGTACTTGGCCTGGTCTTGTTCAATTTATTCATCAATGACCTGGACAAGGGGACAGAGTGTACCCTCAGCAAGTTCACTGATGACACAAAACTGGGAGGAGTGGCTGATCCACCAGAAAGCTGCAGTGCCATTCAGCGGGACCTGGACAGGCTGGAGAGTTGGGCAGAGAGGAACCTGATGAAGTTCAAAAAGGGCAAGTGTTGAGTGCTGCACCTGGGGAGGTTGAGCCCCATGCACCAGAACAGGCTGGGGGCTGACCTGCTGGAAAGCAGCTCTGCCCAGAGGGACCTGGGAGTCCTGGTGGACGACAAGCTGACCATGAGGCAGCAGGGTGCCCTTGTTGCCAAGAAGGCCAATGGCATCCTGGGGTGCATTAAGAGGAGCGTGGCCAGCAGGGTGAGGGAGGTTCTCATCCCCCTCTACTCTGCCCTGGTGAGACCCCACTTGGAGCACTGGGTCCAGTTCTGGGCTCCCCAGTTCAAGAAGGATGAGGAACTCCTAGAAAGAGTCCAGAGGAGGGCAACAAGGATAATGAGGGGACTGGAGCATCTCCCCTGTGAGGAAAGGCTGAGGGAGATGGGCTTGTTTAGCCTGAAGAAAAAACTGAGAGGTGATCTCAACAACACATACAAATATCTTAAGGATGGGTGTCACGAGGATGGAGCCAGACTCTTCTCAGTGGTGTCCAGTGCCAGGACAAGGGGCAATGGGTACAAACTGAAGCAGAATAGGTTCCAGTTGAACATGAGGAAGAACTTCTTTACTCTAAGGGTGACAGAGCACTCGAACAGGCTGCCCAGGGGGGTGTGGAGTCTCCTTCTCTGGAGATATTCAAACCCTGCCTGGACGATGTCCTGTGCACCCTGCTCTGGGTGAGCCTGCTTTAGGAGGGGGGTTGGACTGGATGATCTCCAGAGGTCCCTTCCAACCTTTGCTGTTCTGTGATTCTGTGATTGTGTGATAAATAATTTAAATCCATGCAGAGATCATTTTTTGTAAGTGCTTGAGCAGTCAATTGACAAGTTGTCAAATGGCCAGTTGTGAGCACTGAGGCAGTTAAGAAACTGCAGCATCACAGGAATCTGCGAGAAAAGAGCTGAAAAGCTTTTAATGAACATAGACTAGTCTGTTGCTGTAGGAGTTAGGATGAGTTAGATAAAACCAGTGTAGTTTTTAGCATAAGCCATGAACTTTAACTGATAGCCATGGTGTGCCCAAGGAAATAGCCAAACCATGGAAACACCATTTTGGTCATCAAGAAGTGCAAAAGTGTTCAGAAGTGACCAGAACAAGACTGTGAGCACCAACAGCAAATGACAGTGCAGTTTGAACCGAGTAAGCATCAACAAGGGATTCCCTACCCAGCCCTGCAATAGAGGATTGTGGGGATAACCAGAGGACAAAGAAAGGCTCCGGTGGGAAATTCCATGACCCAACATCAGGATTAAGGACCATCTCTCCAACCTATGAAGAATCCAGGGAACGGAGAAGACCCCAAGGAACCCCACAGTCCAGGACTATGCATGGCATGACTGGAGCTGTGGTACAGGAAAGTCATGTAACTCATAAAGTTGCATCTATCAGTGATTAAAGTGTGTTGGTATCCAAGCCTGTTGACACTCCACACTATGATCTTATATGGTGACCACTGCATAGAGACCTGAGAGAAAAATCTCCTTCCTATGCTGTTACTAAGAAGACTGACCAGTTGCTGGACACAGATGGCAGGGCAATGAAGCTTAGGTGTGGAGTTTTAAAAAACAAAAAGAAGACACAGGTTAGGACACAGCACTCTCTTAACTTCAATATTATGTGTGCTTAGAAACCCTGAGTGATATGGAATATATCTTGATTTAGAAGTGCCATAGCAAGAAATACCAAGTGGTCTGGGGGCAGATTTAAGAAGCATGGCAAGAGAGTCTGAGTTTCTCATTTTTCAGCCCCATGAAGTGGGGAAGAGGAGGAGGAAAAGGAGAAGGAGAAAGGGAAAATCATTCATTTCACCAAGCTTGGTAGGCTGGGTCCTGCTAAAGGGGCAACAGTGGAAGGAAGGGGCATGTGCTGCAGGTTACATTTAGCAGCCAGGAGAGGGGAAAATTGTAATTTTTAACTGCATATTTTCTGTAGACCTGGACAGAATCATCTGCAGATTTTATGGAAATTCAAGCTTTGCAGTAAACAGATGGAATGTGAATTCTATTCACCCTTAGGGAATGAGAACTAAGCCCTCACTACCTCAGATTTGCAAGAGGCTAAGGACACCTCTGCAAGAGCTGCTGCGATCCTATTTAGATGGCATTACTAAACGGTAACATGGGTTTTTGCATTTGAGATTTAGGGCTGTAAAGGCCAAACTGCCAATACGCCAGATTTTTTTCTTGCCACATGGAAGCAGCGTTTCAAACGCAGTCAAAGTGATGAACGGTTCTATAAACTTTTAGCTGGTATTAATATAACTTGATTACAACAATCAAGAGCTATAGAAACTCAGGGAAGTACATGGGTTGGATGTTGGACTTTTACCATTAACCAGAAGTACTAAATGCACTAAAAGTATCACAGATTTGCCATTTTGTAGTTCTGAAAACTGGTTTTATCATATACATTTTGATACAGAAGGGAAGGGTCTCTTGGCAGTTGAATATATGCTTTGGAGGACAAAATATTTAGATACAGCAGAAGAGAAATATTTCCCCCCAAGATCATAACAGAAGTCAAGTAGCTCATTAAATAAAGCCTGAAAAAAACCCCAATCTATTAATAAAATACAGTGAGAGAACATTTAACATGTAAGTTTAAAAAAAAAAAATATCTCAAGTATATAAATTAAATTTTAACTTTGACTGCCAAAAGTTTGTTGATTCCACAAGTTGTATGGAATTTTCAGATTGTCTTTTGCCTGCCATAGTTTTCTGTTAGAAACATTTTTCTAAATAAATTCAAATGCATCCAATAAGCGGTCAGTTCTGAACAACCCATTTGCATTAGGTATGTCATTTAATAATGACATACCTCGTGTCAGTATTAGGTTCCTCACTTTTCATGATTAACATCAACATTTGCCCTTTTTGTCCTACAGAGAGAGATCCAAATTTCAAAGAACTTTTCTCCATTGGTAAGGAAAATAAATAGTCTCTGGTCAAGTCAATTATAGAGAAAAACAAAATTTAGTACAACAAAAAATCAAAACCTATGAAACATGGTAAAGGAACAGTACCAGTACCATGGCAAGAACCTCCTGAGCAACTGATTCCATCAGGTCTCTGTACTGGTTACCTCCACAGTTTACCATCCTTATCACCCTAATAAAACACCTTCATGTAACGTACAGCTCTATTCTACTTCAAATCATTTCCCGAGAGGTTTACCTGTTGTCTCTGTGGTGAACTGAACACGTGTATGCCGCTCCTAGCAGATAAAAGCCATTGCAGCTGCTTCAAATGCAAACCTGAAATGTTTATCTGTTCTGCTTTATCAATGCAAAGAGATCAGTTTCTGTGAGTTTGAGGAGACTGTCTTTTCTATCACCAATTCACCACCAAATAGCCAAATTTATGTTCCCCTCTTGGTTGTACCTTACATTAATTTACTTCCCCACCAATATTCGCTTATTAGTTTATCTGCTGCACAGTTTATCTTAATAAAAACATTCACCAAACCCGGTTCAACATATTCCACAAGTAAAATAGATTTAATTAAGCCTTTGTTTAAAAAAAAAAATCCATTTAAAATAAGATATGTGATTTCTAAGTCTCAAAAAATAAATGTTAGTCAGAACAATACTACTAAGCATAAACATATGTAATAGAGAGTAATGTTATAAACCTTAAGGTTATTGAAATTTTTCTGTCTTTGAAATAAAAATTATAACTAAAGAATCTGAACTGTGTATATAAAATAGATCTCTGCCATTTTTATTCACAGAAGAAACACTTCCTTATATATCTATTCACTTTTCTATGTGTTATCTTTGACCCTAGCTAATTCATTTCAGCAAAATAACAGATCAAAAACTTAGCGAAAATTCCTGTGCAAACATTGCCCTGGAGGGAATAAATATTCACTCCTCCTCCCCACTTTCATCTTCTTTTACATGCCACTCAGCTAGAAAAAAAAAGTTTCTGCTCCGGCTTTTTAATGTTTTTAAGGCAAATAAAAGGTGCATGGAGCCTATAGAAGACCCTGCCACAGACAGTGCCTTTTTCCTAAGAAGAGAAAGTGCAATAAACCACAGGACTTACATGATTTTCCATCCCGATTTAATGAAGGTTCAAGGAGTCACTTTGTTCTATGCAAGAGAAACATATCTCAGGCCAGTTATCTCCCAAGAAATAGTTGGAAAAACCTCCTCGCTGCCTTTATCGTCTCTGGGTCCCCTTTCAGCAATCCCTCACCATTCTGGCAATGCTCTGCCTTCCGGGACTGTGTTATTTGTACATGGGGGGTGTTGAGGGAGGCGTCTCTTTAGCCATCAAAGTAACTGATGTGATTATACAAGGTCTCATGGGAAAGGCTGTAACCTCAATAAGCAAAGCTGGGGAGGCTCCAAGCTGAGCATTTCTTTAAGATACCGTTCCATCCCTGGATTTCTGAGCGTCTTTCACAGAAAATCAGGAGAAAAGCAGAACAAAGTAGATGGAAAACATGGGGGCAAATGTGATTGTAAGCCTCATAGTGAGAGCTGTCTGTACTATAACTGGGGTTTTTTTTATATAAAAGGCATTGGCCTTTATATTTTATTTGAATATTTCAGTTTCAATTCTCTGCTTTACTAAAATCAGAAAATGTATGATGCTGAATCTATAAATTATACTGAAAGACTATGACTGAAGCTGGGTAGAAGGAAGGAAAACTGATGACTTCTCTGCATCCGTGTGTGTAGACATATATATATATGTGTGTCTGTATAGGCACATATATATAAATAAAATGCTAGTGTATATATAAGATTCAGATTAATTTTTATACATATATGCATATGATGATATATGCAAGGAGTAGGTGAGGAGCTTGGAAGAGTTCACTTACTCCTGAAACCTGCAACTCCTCCATGGCCGAAGCCACTGTTGGATAGGACCAGAGAGAGACTCCATCCTACTGGATGAGTTTCTCCTACTGGAGCTTCAGGGCTCATTCTCTGGCCCTGAAGCTAACTGGCACAGTAAATTTCTGCCCATAAAACTAAATTGTCTTATGCTTCAAAAACAGGGAGGGGAAACAGGAGTCCTCCTCCATGCAGTTTTAGAGGATCCTGCCTCTGCTGCAGGAGAACCAAGATTTCTCTTAGTGAGTGTACTCGTTCCTCCATGTGGTTTTGCTTAGGGACAGGGAGGGTGATCTCACTTATAACCAGTCTGATCCAAAGGATCCTGAGTGTTGTATTTCTGAATTGGCCAGGATGCTGAACTTTTTAAGGCAGAAGGAAGATGTCTTCTCCTGGGTCTCATTAAGAGGAGTGTGGCCAGTAGGGCGAGGGAGGTTCTCATCCCCCTCTACTCTGCCCTGGTGAGACCCCACCTGGAGTACTGTGTCCAGTTCTGGGCTCCCCAGTTCAAGAAAGATGAGGAACTCCTAGAGACAGTCCAGAGGAGGGCAACAAGGATGATAAAGGGACTGGAGCATCTCCCCTATGAGGAAAGGCTGAGGGAGCTGGGCTTGTTTAGCCTGAAGAAGAGGAGACTGAGGGGGGACCTCATCAACACTTACAAATATCTTAAGGGTGGATGTCATGAGGATGGAGCCAGACTCTTCTCAGTGGTGCCCAGCACCAGGACAAGGGGCAATGGGCACAAACTGAAACAGAAGAGGTTTCAGTTGAACATGAGGAAGAACTTCTTTACTTTGAGGGTGACAGAGCACTCGAACAGGCTGCCCAGGGGGCTGTGGAGTCTCCTTCTCTGGAGATATTCAAAGCCCACCTGGGCAATGTCGTGTGCACCCTGCTCTGGGTGAGCCTGCTTGAGCAGGGGGGTGGGACTGGATGATCTCCCGAGGTCCCTTCCATCCCCTGCCATTCCTTGATTCTGTGATTCTCTGATTCTTTGCATTAAGTATTGCCTGTACAAGAAAAAATTTCAGCATCAGACACTAAAGAGAGAAGTTAAGGCTGATACGTTTGTTTCAGATTATACTTCACTTTCAGGATGTCTAATATTTCACCTAGTTAAAATGGGATGAATCCAAGGAAGGAAATCCAACTGACCCCTGGATGGAATATGAGAAGGTACCTCTGCAGCATTAGAATACCTTAAAAATGGGAGCACTGTTTTCAACCAGAAGATCTGGGTGCTGGATCCTTCCCTATACCAAATACAATCAGGATCAATAAAACAATTTTTTACCCCATCTCTATTTTGTCCTTGGCAGCTTCAGTTGAAGTGGAAGAGAAACTTTCAAGGAAAGTATTCTTGCAATACACTGAGACAAATGCTATTTTATTTTCTGCTGAATTTGGGTTGGTCGCTCATCTCCTTCTATCTTTAAAGTTACTTTCTTTCTAAGTATGCAGGACTCTGAGAAATGGGGGAAAGAAGTCATGACGGTACACCAGGCCCCTAATTTTGATGTGTTGGAGGAACAATTTCCATCTTTTGGCAAAAGCTTTTGTTCATTAGACTCTAAATTTAATGACAATATTGCTGCATAAAGTTAAACTCCGTCTTGGATGCTTTGGACAGGGCACTGCGCAGAAGGTTTAATTTCATGGGAGAAGCACATTTGTAATGATCAAGAAGACTACCCACAAATGAAATTAGGAAATCTCATGGCAGGTTAAAACGGATAAAAGATTTATTAATCCAACTGGCTTCACAATTGTCACCACTATCACACTTTCAAGTAACATCACTTACAGAAACGAGCATGTTCAGATCGGTCACATGAATCTCAGACGTCATGACACAAATTCAATTCATATTATCTCTTGTAGGTCTTATACAGCTTTAAAATCATCTGACAGTTTTATGAAGTTTGAGCTGTTTGAAGCTTCACTTAGGTATCAATGAAGATTGGTAAAGTTCACCTTCGTTGTATAGATACTTGCAACTTACATTCGTATGGAAGGAATAGACAAATAATACGGGTAGATTTTTAAAGATATTTATCGCCCCCAAACAAACACATGGATGCCCAACAGGATTTCCAGTGTCTGAACGGCACTGCAATCAATGTGACTTAAGCTTCTAAGCGTTTTTGAGAACACCACTATAAAGTATCTCTAACATCAGTTACATACACAGCTTTCATATCCATCTCCAGTGCTAATTTACTTGCATTTCACCCAGAGTTATAGATGAAAAGCAGACTTGAAACAACAGCTAGTCCTGGCCTCCTGCCTATTAGCTGTTCTCCTCTGCTTTGGGGGAAAGATAAGTGGCAGTTTTTAGAGGCAAGAAGGAATTATTGTCATCTATGGGTGAAGAAAGCAGGAATGTCATCTCGTGTTTATCTCCGACTTTCCCAGGTCCTTGCGCTAACCTTGAGATGGGCAAGTTACTTGTCAGCTCTGGGCCAGACTGAATCAGCGATAAGCTTAGCTCTCAGTAATTAAAAATATCCCGGGGTGTTTTTCAAAGATTGCTTTCTTTTACAGGTTGCATTCAAGGTATTTTCCTTGTGTGCACTGAGTTATCCAAGCCCATTGGCTACTCATGGCCAAGAGATAACTAAATCAGTTCTAGCGGTCAACTGGTTTTACCCCAAAGACTACTTGGGAACGCAGGTGTCTCGCATCCCCTGCACTGCAAAGGGGCTTTGGGTCACAGCTCCCTGTGTAGCCTGCAAAGGGCACCAAATACATGAGAAATGCAGTATAAACAGGATTTTAGATGTGTCCCACCTCCTTTTAAATGCGTGGGGAGAAAATCAAGATTCCTTGCTGGACAGGAAAGGGTGAGGTGCCTTTGGCAGTGACTTTTCCTTCCCTGTCCAAAACTAAATCCTTATTTTTCCCAAACAGCCAGCAAGGCTGTTTGAGTCCCTGTCTCTTCCATTAGTAGGAAAAGTGAAGATTCTCCAACCTCAGCAAATTCAAGCCAATAAGAGCATCTGGAGGGAAATAAACCTTAAGCTCAAAGAAATTAAAAAAAGTAGAAATGCAAATGCTGCCGTGACAAAATCTCAACCTTGCTAAATGAAGAAAAGCCAAAAAGCACTCCCCATTTGTAAAGAAAACATATGGAAATAGTCTGTAAAAAACCCTAGGTGTTTAGAGAGAAAATGTATAGAGGTATTTAAAACGCTGAGCAATATCTGCATTTGCAAATGATACAGAAATGGCTTAATGCAAGTGGGCAAATAATTGATGTTAATGGATATTTGAACTTAAGAAAAATGAATACTTAAAGACAAGTGTAACATATCCATGTGATGGATGTTTGCTATTAGAGAAGAAGAATATTCATTAAATGTAAAATAGTTTAAGCTACAATAAAGCTCAACAGTCAGCTAAAAGTGAGATTCAAGTTGCCCTTCAGTTTTACCCTCGCGGTGTAGCAGTAACTTTGGGGTAGGAAATGGTTACTTAAAAATAATATAAAACAATTTCATTTCTTAGTTCTTTTAAAAATAACCACCAACTTATTTCTGCATGTTTCCTGACGGTGCTGTAATTGGCATGCGTGTATATACCTGTCTGTTATGATAAACTATGCTACTTATAGCAATTTAAGAAATAATGAATGAAAGGTAGATTGTGAAAAAAAAACACCTCTCAGGTGCAGCAAACAGTCGGTATCTATCCAGGTTTTTACACAGATTTCATTGCTATAGTAACAGGGACACGGTAACGAATACAATGGCAGCTTTAATTGGGAGCAAGCAGATGAGTTGCACGAGTGCAATCAGTTTTGCATATATTTCTGGAATGTCACAACACCACCCGATTTAGTAAAGATTAATTTCTTGTCCATGCTGAGAAGTTAGATGTGATTTGGAAATCTAAACTGCAATTCCTTTTGCGTTTCACTATTCCCATCTTTTAAGGGTACAGTGTGGGTTTTCATTTTGTAACCAACCTTAGTTTTTCATTTCATAAAGATGCACCAGTCAGAACCATTTCGGCTGCAGAATATGGGCGAAAGGAGGTGAAAACTAAAGAGAAAGTGTTAATATCTAATGCATAAAATAGACCTGAATTCTTCATCTGGGAAAGGAAAAATGTCAGTGTTGTGATACCTTCTCTTCACTGGTGCTAACAATATTTCATGTTAAAGTTCTCTGACAGTTTTCCGATACTCAATGCAGAATTATATAGCCATTAATCAAAAGAAACCCTACATACTCTGAGCAGCATACCTATGACTAAAATAATAAATGGTAGCTTTTCAACTGCAAGTATGGCGATTTCTAATACCAAACAACTCAGACTGGAAAAAAATTAATCTTGCAACTTTTGCCTATGAACTCTTTCAGTATAACAATTGCAGTTAATTTAGAATTGCTCAGCTGATACAGTTTAAAACAGATAAATTAAGGGCCATATCACCCACCTTCAGCTTTCTCTTTCCTACAAAGAAATTACCACGATATATTTCATATCATAAAATTTCCATTTGGGGGGGGGGGTGTTGTTGATTTTATTTTGTCAATGAAATTATGGTATAGAAACCAACCCCCAAGGCGCACAACTGTTTGTCAGCTCGGGAGCTATGTTCATCCATACAATGTTCCTGTGACTTTACAAAACCAGAACCTCTTCAGTGTTGTTTTTTTTTTTTTTTTAATAAGGCTTTTCTAACACCAGGGAGACCAAGAGCTTCTGGGCAAGAGGGGAAACCCTCATAAATTGCTGTTTATGGGATGAGTATTAACGTATGTGGGATTCGTAGCCCAGCCTGAAGCTGAGGAAATGATGCTGCAGAGAGCTTTTAGTGATTTATGAAGGCCTTTTACTGCACGGAGATTAGAATAGCTTGTATAATATATTACATTGGTGCTTTATTTTAAAAGAATAGCTGAAGCCATTTTCTGATCCACATAACAGTGAAGTCTAAATGGTATAAAGTCGTTAATTGGCATCTTTGTCAAAATAAAGACCTAGTATAAAGGAATCTCATTTCCTTTTATCAGAGAATGAAATTATAAAAAAAAAAAAAAAGAAAAAAATCATGACGATGTAAAATTCAGACTTTTGAATGGATAATTGGTATTACAGAGTAACAGGAAATTGCTTTCTTTGTAAGTATGTATTAAAATCATTCTGTTACATACAGTAATCTTCAGCTTTCTAAATGGTCCAATGCACATTTCAATCAGGCAAATTTGCTTATCATCTACTCAAATGGAAAAATATGGATTGCTCTTTTCTCTCTCCTCAGTGGTCTATCAAAATAATACTAAGAGAATTAGGGTAGTGAAGTAAATCAAGTTAGAAAATTAATATTCCTAATGCTATTTCATCAGCCAGCATTACGCATATCTGAAGATTTCCCTCGCTGTATCAGACACGGAATATTTACTCTTTGAGAAACTTTTTTTATCCATTCTATTCTTTGTGAAACAAAAAGCCCTGATTATCTGATGTAGATCAGGGACAACTTTAGTTAGCTGAAGATATTACACCCTGGAATGAAGGATCCAGGCTGGTAAGAACATGCTGTAGCCTTCAGGAGCAGCGGATTTTAAGGACCTATACACAAAGTACAAGTGGATAAACTACTTAATAGGTGATAAGATGATTGACTAAAGCATCCATTTGACAGAGGATGGTCGCGTAGAGACTGTGTTAGTCATTGGAATAGCTGAAAAAAATGAGTGCAAATCCTGTTGAGAAAATGAGGTCCTCTTCTGTGTGCAAAATAGTTGAAAGAAGACCTAAGCTGAACAATCCCCAACAGCTCGTTCTGCCAGCTCCACACTTGGAACTAAAGCCTTTACTCTTTCCACCTTATCTGGAGCAGAGGAGTTTGTCGCTGCCTGCTATCTTCAACAGTTTTCTGCAGGAATTTTCACTTTTTCCTTGGTAGTGTTGAGAACCATGAATTCTGCATCTATTCCATGTTCCTGTGAGGTCTTTCTTCAGCACCTCCGCCTCTTATTTTGTGGTTTCCTGCCTCATGATGGTCTCACTGGTTCTTGTAATCTGTGGTAGAAGAGAACCGACCACATGGAATTTTGTTTTCCCCAATTATTTTATATTTTCAGTTGATCTTTAAACCTCTAATGTAACAGGAACATGAGAAGAGGCAAACCTCATAGCCAAGGCACCAGTTCACCACTGCAAGGCTTTTCAACCTTGGTATCTCGAGACAGTTGAAGAGCCCTAATCCTGCTGATTTGAATTGAGCATGTTCATTCCAGGTGAGATGTTTAAATCCTCACATTGCCAGCCCAAATACCCACTCTTTTGCATGGTCTAGCATTACATCTGGGAACAAACAGCAACAAAAATGATCTGGGGGAAGGAAGAGAAGTTTTCTGTACCAGGAGCCACATTAATCACAGGGTAACTACACGGGTATTTGCAAATTGAGAAATTGTGTTCTTTGAGACGAAAAGTAATTTCATTTGATGGTATTAAAGAATAATTAATTACCCTCTTAAATACATGGGAATGCTTTCTTCCATTATTTTTTTTTAAGTTATGCTCATGTGGAAATTAAGATCTTTTAAATATCCATGTCTCAAGAACTTTCTTTAGAGAACAAGAGGAAATGACTAATACAAATATATAGTAGAACCATTCGGTCATTTACACAAAGGAATCTTCCTCCAGCTCTTTAATGGACTAATGCATGCTCAATTGTAATGGGGCTAATTTGCTCAACACCTACTTAAGGAGAAGACGCTGGGGTGCCTGATTTTTCCCCTCTCTTGGGTCTGAAAAAGCAATATATTGCCTATGTGAAAGCATCTGTGACACTTTGATAGATACAGTGAGCTGCAGCCAATGCATAATTGGACGATGCTAAGAGAAGTGTCTAAATTGCCTCTCAGAAGAGACGCTTTAAAAGTCTATCAGATTCAACAAACAGAATGGAAAAAATCTAGGATTTGTTTCATCGCTCATCTCACCCTCATCTTTTAAAGCTGAAGCTACAGCTTTGAATTTGTGGAAATAAGAACACACGGTCAGAAGGTCAAAGGGATCTCCTCCTGCTATTGAAATGTGTTATGCTGTAAGCATCTGCGCTTTGTCAGTGACGAGTATTTTTGTGTCAAAATAATACAACGGACAGAGGAAGTAATAATCTGAAGTAACATCAATGTCTCACCTGCGTTAGTCATCCAGATATTTCTTGTAACATGTGAGCTTCATTACCCTCCAAAAGAGAAAATTCAAGCAATCTGTCTACTGCAGTTGGTACCTGTTGTAACGTATCATGAACACACAAGTGTATTTGCACACGTAAATGCATAAATTTGTTTTTAGCTTTTTTTTTTCCAAGTAAATCAAATGTCCTGTAACGGAGGCCACACTTTTATCTTACTTCATAAGCACTTTCATTCTTATTTACTTACAAGAATACAAATGTTTTCTAGATACCAGACATAAAACACATACAGCACAAGATATTTAGAGGCTGGTTTAATTCTCATATCTTAACCATAATGTTTTTATCATGCAGTTCTTTGCAACACATAAAATATAAAGAAATTAAAGTTGAAAAGAAAGAAAAGGTGGGAAGAGAAAAGGCAAGAGGGAAAAGGAAGGAAGTGTTTGGATTTATCTACAAGTTTCATACAGCATCTCATTCGGTTACCAAATCTGGATTAAATTTCTTTCTTCAGTGAAAGAGGCTGGTTTTTGACACAAAGGTTCTTTTCCTTTGCAAACAGAATCTTCAGTTCATAATACCAGTATTGGTGCATAGGGTAGTGATTACTTTTTAAGGTAGCAAAATCCAACATTTTTCACACACACACAAAAAAAGGCTTTATAGCGACCATTACTTTGGTACATTAAAAGCTTTTATTTGTGAGGTGTTTGGCCCCTAAACACTCTTTGGCTTAAAATTCAAGAAAAAGCTAAAGGGGTAGTAGTGTTAATAGCTGGGTTTGATTACACTCACAGAATCATAGAACAGAATCATAGAATTGTTGAGGTTGGAAAAGACCTTCAAGATCATCAAGTCCAACCGTTAACCTAACCCTGCCATCCCACCACTAAACCCTGTCCCTAAGCACCTCGTCTGCCCGGCTTTTAAATACCTCCAGGGATGGGGACTCCACCACTTCCCTGGGCAGCCCCTTCCAGTGTTTGACAACCCTTTAGTTGAAAAAATTTTCCTAATGTCCAACCTAAACCTGCCCTGGCGCATCTTGAGGCCATTCCCCCTCGTCCTATCATCCGTTGCCTGGGAGAATAGGCCGACCCCCACCTCGCTCCCCCCTCCTGTCAGGCAGTTGTAGAGGGCAATCAGGTCTCCCCTCAGCCTCCTCTTCTCCAGGCTGAACACCCCCAGTTCCCTCAGCCGCTCCTCATCAACCCTGTGCTCCAGACCCCTCACCAGCTTTGTTGCCCTTTTCTGGACATGTTCCAGCAACGCAGTGAGGGGCCCAAAACTGAACCCAGTATTTGAGGGGCGGCCTCACCAGTGCCCAGGACAGGGACACAATCACTACCTTGCTTCTGTTGGCCACACTATTCCTGATACAAGCCAGGATGCTGTTGGCCTTCTTGGCCACCTGGGCACTTCACTTAATTACAACACTGGGCAACTGTAGAACCATCTTTGTTTATTAATTGGGGGACATACATCACATATCATCCAATTGCTAAGTGTTGGGAAGGGCAGACCTTATAAGATTTCTGGGGATTTACTTCTCTTCCTGGTGCCTGAGGCCAGCCAGAGACTTTTCTCTCTACTTTAGTAAAGGACTTGGGAATTCAACATTGCATTTAGTAGGAATGGCAGCAGCAAAAAGCCAGCAGCATTATAAATTCAGTAAATATCTTTGTGCTCTCCAACACCATAGAAAGATGGAATAAGACAAAAGCCTTACAAGAAGGATGGAACGACATTTGGCTATATAGAGAAGTGGGTTTACTAAATGACCTTCAGAAAGCCAGAAAGTGTCTTGTGAGGAAATGGCTTAGTACTCCACAGACATTTACAGCCATTCTCTTTGCTTAGATCTATGAAATATGGACTCTGTTTTGAGCAGTGGCCACAAAGCCAGATTTGAACCATCACATTTTCTGGTGAGAAATAGCTTGTTGGACAGTGTGCACTGTGAGGACCTGAGGGGGGGTTGGAAACGAAAGCCTCCACCAGTCAAGGCCATTGTTTTTTTCCTTTACTACAGGTGGATGTAGTATTCAAATCCACTAATCAGCATCATCAAACCAGGAAATATGGAGACAAATTTCACTTTAATTCTTATATATTATTCATGACATGCTATGAAACATTATGAAGTTAATTTAATTGCACTGCAATTAAAATACCTGCTTCTGTATACATAGATAAACATACAAAATTTATAACCTTAAATGAAGATGGGTGTTGTCACTGTCTCTATAATCATTAAGGAGAGTAAATAGGTTCTAAAATCGTATTTTATTCTTTTTACCACTGCTCCATTTTTAACAAATAGAAAAGCCTTTCTCTAAATATTTGCTCATTTATGCTCTTGACTCTGGGTAATTGCAGAAAGGAGAACAGCCATGCCTGGTTGGCAGAGTCCAATATCTCTGACCAGATTCTTTGAGATATTCCCTGTGTAGAGGGCATGAGGTTTAATATTGAATTTACTAATCTGAAGATATTTGATGTTACATGGAATCTTTGATTTAGCAGGGCGATACAGAATATGCTGAAATCAGAATCCAAATGTAAGGTTACACTTAGCAAAATACAGCAATCGCAATATGCAGTTCAATCACAATACCAATGGGATCTCCATTACCCTCTCTGTAATATGTTCACCATCATGATGCTGGGCTTCCCCAGCCACTGGGAAGAGGTACGTGGGTTGAAGCAGCTCAAGCCCATTGCTCTTTTTGAAAATTTTTTGTTAGTTGTTCAGTTTTTACACTCTCTGTTGGGCTGAACCACAAACACACTCCCCCCATGCCTCTCCCTCTAACTCAAGGAGACCTTCGCTTTTAATGAACTGGCGAGAAACATTTACCCCACCAGCTGATCCACCCAACCATTGATAGCTCTTCATCTAAAGCAAAGCCCACCCCCCAGTCCCCTTTGTGCTGAGATAAAGCCAGGGCTTGCTCAGCCACACTTCGTGGTCAGTCACACCCGACATTATTCCCTGAGCTCCTTGGGCACCTCAACCTTGCCCACCTCCTCCCAGCCTTTCTCCATTGTAAGGTTTTATTGGGTGGTCACACAGGAAGCAAGAAAATACCTTTGCCCCAGACTGAATATGGGGTAAATGTAGAAAATTGAGTTGGGCAATATCAGTTTAACAAACAAGTTTCTCTTTTGGCAGCTAAGTATTATCTATGCACGTCAGCACGCACGTAATGAAGCAATACGACAAAGCAAAACAAAAAAACCACCGAGATAAATTTTGATTTTTAAAAAAAACTTCTGTTTTATTTGAGATGGTGTGCACATGAAGTAGAGTATCGGTTTAAGCATTTTAAGCATTTAGTTAATGCTTTTATTATTTTTATTTATTTAGATATTTATTTTTATATATTTATTATTATTATTTGTAATAATAACAATAATAATTTTCTCATTTATTATGCATTTTAAGCATTTATTTAAGCATGTTTCAGGCTGAAACTCCAGGCTATAAACTGATCAGAACGTACAGTGCAAACATACTTTTAGATAGAGTGTTCTCAAATAAATACCAGCCAGTCACATGAGCAGCAGAATTAACAAAACCCCAGCTTTTCCTGTGACACTGTATTTTGTTGATGGATTACCAGGTGCATAAGAAAGCGTAGCTTACACTCGCTTTACCCGTGCTTGTACATTAATACAGTCCCTTTCCTGTCTGGAATTTTTGGGTGTTTGCCATCTGGATTATTGGCTGTTTGTTAAGGGATGAGCCCCCTACTTGGGGGAAAGTAGGAGACCTTAAGTGTTACCCATTATATCTGATGTTCTCGCAGCCATCGGATATTCCACCTTTTGCACAGCTGGCAGAGAAAACAATTTCTAGGAGGAAGCTGAACATAAGTAGTGTTGAAGGCTAACTCAGAAGTTTAGAATTGTTTAGTAAACAATAATAATAACATTTAATCATCTGTAATCAGAAACATATAGTTAGCGTTCTTAGAGCAAGGGCATCCTGAAGCAAGTAGGCCTGGGAAGGACAACTAATCAAGATGTTTTGAAAACATCCGAAACTGGGCAAGCAAGCCCAAGGTCCATGTATCCTTAACTGAACTACCCTCATTATAATAGTAAAAAGCACACCGCCAGGTGAAGACCCTTCCTCACAGAACATGCTGAGCCCAAATAAAGGGTACTGTAGCTTTAAATGAATGCAAAGCTCACGGGAAACAATAAGAAATGGAAGTGATTAAGTGTGAAATAACTGATAACTGTTGCTCTGAGTGCATAAAATGCTGCCATGTGTAATGGGGGTGTCCTAGCTTTGTGAAGCTACCACCTAGCACCCACCTCGGTGCAGAAATGAAATAAATATACAATGTCTCTCCTGAGTGTGGGACAATTGACTTCTTACTGCACGCTGGGCCACAAATCCGCTTTTCGGACACCAGTAGGGTGGATATAATGGACATAAGCACAAGTTTTGTATTAAATGGGATGTCAGAGAGCCTGAGAAATGAGTGATGGGCACTACGTATGCATGGGGAGGAACTGAGTGCCATTCTCCAAAGGTGATGCAGTGGGGTCTTACTACTGTTTGGATTAAAACTTACTGTTGTTTCGTTGAAGAGGGGTGTATTGGGTTTGTGTGGCAAGGTTTTGGTAGTGGGGGAGCTACAGGCTCCTGTGAGAATCTGCCAGAAGCTTTCCCTGTGTCCATCACTGGCCAAAGCCAAGCCCATCAGAGACGGTGGAAGCACCTCTGTGATAACATATTTAAGGAAAAAAAAAACCTGCTGCAGAACAGTAGCTGGGGAGAGAAGAGAAGTGAGAGGCTGTGAGAGGAGCAGCCCTGCAGACCCCCAGGCCAGTGCAGCAGGAGGCCAGGAGGAGCTCCAGGCACCGGAGCAGAGATTCCCCTCAGCCCCTGGTGCAGCCCATGGTGGGGCAGGCTGTGCCCCTGCAGCCCAGGGAGCCCACGGGGGAGCAGATCCCCACCTGCAGCCCGGGGAGGACCCCACGCAGGAGCAGGGGGTGCCCAAAGGAGGCTGTGACCCCAGGGGAAGCCCATGTTGGAGCAGGCTCCTGGCAGGAGCTGTAACACCATGGGGAGAGGAGCCCAGGCTGGGGCAGGTTTGCTGGCCAGGCTGGTGACCCCGCGGGGACCCACGCTGGAGCCGTCTGCTCCTGAGGGACTGCACCCCGTGGGAGGGATGGACCCACGCTGGAGCAGTGCATGAAGAGCTGCAGACCATGGGAAGGACCCATGCTGGAGCAGTGTGTGGAGGACCGTCTGCTGTGGGGGGGACCCCAGGCTGGAGCAGGGAGGAGTGTGAGGGGGTCCTCCCCTGGGGAGGAAGGAGCAGCAGGGACAGCGTGTGATGGACTGACCCCAACCCCCATTCCCCATCCCCCTGCACTGCTGAGGGAGAGAATTTGGGAGTGAAGTTGAGCCCAGGAAGAAGGGAGGGATGGGGAAAAGGTGTTTTAAGATTCAGGGGGTTTTGTCCTCTCCTGCTCTGATTTCATTGGTAATAAATTAAACTAATTTCATCAAGCTGGGCCTGTTTTGCCTATGACGTTAACTGGCGAGTGATCTCTCCCTGTCCTTATCTCGCCCCATGAGCCTTTCATTATATTTTCTCTCCCCCGTCCTGTTGAAGAGGGGAGCGATAGAGTGGCTTTGGTGGGCACCTGGCGTCCAGCCAAGGTCAACCCATTACAAGGGGGAGAAATTTTCTACAGATGCTGTTCAGAAAGGGGTGGGGCGGGAAGCAGCAGCTGGAAGTATTTTGGTGGATTTCTGTGTACAGATATTGAAGAACCTGTCTTCTTACACAAACAGGGATTTCTGGCTGCAGCAGTTACAAGCTTCACCAATAGCAGCAGCAAACAACATATCAAGTGAAGAACAAAAGGATGACTTTCTATTTGCCTCCTTATGTCTGCGTTATTACTCCAGCCATAGCCACACAGAAAAAATAGATAATTGAAGTAGTGGTATGAAATCTTTGCTGGTAAATTCTGCAGAGAATGCTAAGACTGGTAGTATAGTAGGACCACTATTAAAATACGATCTTCACTTCTATTCTCCTCATTTCAAGAAGGGTATGAATATATTAAAAAAAAAAAATATATGAGAGTTGATGTTTCCAGTGACTAATTTATCTTTGGGGACAAATTCTACCCAATGTTTGGGTGGCAAGGTAGAGCGGCTGTTGTCTTAAGTCTAACCTATGAGTCGCTACCCTTTGAGTGCTCCTGCACAAGCCCATCTCCCCTGGAACACGGAGAGAAGAGAGAATTGCATTGCCCTCAGTCTGCAGCTCTGCATTAAGGTAATGACTATTATCAAAATCAGCTTGGCCTATCTTGCCTTAGCTCAATGGAACCATGAAGCAGATAACTGCAACAGATTTGCTCAAACAGCTATATTTTCCTGAGGGGTTGCCAAAGCATCTCTATTGCTCTTTCAAAAGTCTCTGTAGATCAATAAAACCACTTACTAAGTTGATGCCTTCACATATTTCCTCTGGAATTGGCAGGGCAAAGAGCCTAAACTTGTGCCACAACATTCAACTCTGAAACATCTCAATATCTTTATCCAAATACTTGTAATGGATGGGGGTACGGAAGAGACTCTCAGAAAGAAATAAAACATGATGTTGTCGAAGTTACAGAGGACTCATCATTTGGTTCCCAGGGTAGGCAGATAAGAAATCTCTTGTTGATTTGCACTAATCTGTCACCCTGATGTACAGAGAGACTAGAACTGCATACCTGAAATAATACTGGCTGGTGCAGACTCAGACTCCCATGCAATACAAATGGCCATTGATCAATGTGGGTAAGTCCTGTTTAGGCATAATATTCAAGTTTGAAAAGTGTGTGGCTACTGTCATGGAATCACAGAGTAACTTAGATTGGAAGGGACCTCTGAAGTTCAACCAACCCAACTTCAAGGCAGATCCACCTTCAAAGGTAGATTCAAGTTTGGAGCTAGATCAGGTTGGTCAGTGTCTTGTCCAGTCAAGTTCTGAATTTCTCCAAGGACAGACATGCCACAACATCTCTTAGCGATTTGTTCCAAAGTTTATCCACCTCACTGCAGAGTTTCTTCCAAATGTCTAATCAGAATTTCCATTGTTGGAACTTGTGCCTGTTGACTCCTGCCTGTATCCCTGTGTACATCTGAGTTTGGCTCTCACTTCTCTACAACCACCCGTTGGGTAGTTGAAGTCAAAAGTAAGGTCCACACTTTCAACTTTTCTTTTTAAGACTGAACAAACCAATCCTGCAGCTTTTCCTCCTATGTTACATGCTCCAACATCTTGATGGCCCTCCACTGGACTTCCTCTAATATCTCTTCTTTTGAGGAGCCCCAAACTGGACACTACTCCAGTTGCATGAATTTTTAACAGATGTGGAATTTGATTCTTAATCATTTATGACTACCACTTGGTAGTAGAGCACTGGAAAGCTGTGGCTGAATTAGTAAAACCTGACATAAACTGGGACAGTATGTGCCTTTTTAAATCAAACCTTAGACTATTTGTTGCCAGACTGAGGATGAAGTAGGAATTTTCCTTCTATTCAAAATATCAGAAATATTGGACATTTTGCCTTTCAGTGTAGATCAAATCAAACAATTTGCCAGGAACTGCTTATGTATTTCTTAGCAATATAGACCTCTAAGATAGTGGTGGAGTCTTTTTTTATGATACAGTTTTCACTTCTGGAATGAAAATCTTCTGGTTGTTATGTGAGCAGGGAAAGCACAGTGGATGCTCTTTTCAACCTTCCTAGATTTAGCAGGCAATATGGGATTGCCAGTGATTCCCAAAGCGTGTATTTAACATACCAGATAAGCCTTTCTCATCCAAAGTTCATGTTTCCTCCCCATCCTTTCCCATTCTCTTTTCCTGAGCTACTATTTCCTGTTCAAGGTTTCTTTTGTATCAGCTGCTTCCAAACAATCAATCTGACCTTTTAGTTGTACCATTCCTTTTTCTTCTAATCTCGCATTTCAGGCTATCCTCCTCCCCCTAGCAACTGATGACACTTAGGGATGCCAAATGGGAAGGATTGTGATGGTGTTGCTTGGTTAGTCATCACAATCTGTGGCGTTTTCTTACCTTTATCTTGCATCTGATGTGCTGTGATAAGTGAATTGGCTGATGGGATTACTGATCCTCCATTCTTAATTTCCTGTTACATCTCTGTATCATTCTTGGTATTGATGAAATGCAAGGTGGACAATGACTTTTTTATAATGCTATTAAAAATATTACTATGAATTTGTGAATTTAATGACTAAAGCTTCTAAATAGCTAATAATAAGCTACTAAAACTTCTGACAAGGGTTATCCAAACTTCAGAATAACTGAAGAAACCACTGGATTCGTTCAGATATGAGAAGAAAGAAGGGAAAGATGGCAGAAAGTCAAATAGTTATTCCTTCTACACCATTATCTACCTGTAAGAGCCCAGTTAGTTGATGTGCACATAAGTTTTGGCTTGCACAGGCAGTCGTTGCATGGGCTTCCACCACACAGATTTAGCAGACAGTACATTAAGTTAGTGGTAAACTGTAAAAAGGAAGAAGGCTGGGAAAGCACAGAGAAGGCTCACTGGAGTAAGACCTGCCCAAAACATGGTGATCCTACCTGCCAGGACAGCAATATGCTTGCTGAATTAGGTCTCAGTAACTACAATAGATCTGTTCAGTTCTCCAAGGTAACTCCAAGGCAACTGCAAAGCAGAAGGGGACCGATAGCTGGAATGGATGTTACTGACGAGCAGAAACTCTGGGACAGGGTATAGAGTGTTGATGCTGAGGGCAGCCCATGTCCTGACGAGCAGAAGAGATGGGCCAGGCCCACTTTATCATTCACCTCTGTGAAGCAATTGGCAAAACCTTTCCTTGGCAGGTGAGACAGAGAGACTTCCAAAAGTAAGCCTGTAAAGTCTGCTGAAGCAAGTCTGAGTCAGGCTTGCTATTAGCTGGCGGTAGTTAACAGTAGTATTTAAACACAGTTCTTCCATCTTTGTAACTTTTTTTCATAAATATTGAAAAATGTGTTCTACTCAGTTTCTGCATAATGTGATAGACCTCTTCATAGATCTCTTCTCCGTCACCTCTAGTAATAATCCTGACCTCTGCCTAAAGCTGCTGCAGTTGTAGGGTGTGCTATTCTTATGAGTACATTCACTCTAAATATGAGTCAGAAAACATATTTTGGCATGTCTTCTTGTAAAACTGTCCTGGTTTTGGCTGGGACAGAGTTAATTTTTTTCCTAGTAGCTGGCATAGCACTGTGTTTTGGATTCAGTACTAGAATTATGCTGATAATTCACTGATGGTTTAGTTGTTGCTTAGTGCTTACACCAGTCAAGGACTTTTTCATCTTCCCCTGCTCTGCCAGGGGCACAAGAAGCTGGGAGGGGGCACAGCCAGGACAGCTGACCCCAACTGGCCCAAGGGCTATTCCAGACCATAGGGCGTCATGCTCAGGGGAGTTGTCTGGAGGGGGAGAGCTTCAGCAGGCAATTTGGATTTTGGGCAATTCCAGCATGAAGAAGCTGCAACAGCTGGATATCACCATTTTCTTTTCAACCCTGCAATATTGTGCTAGGGCTACTTCAATGCTGAAGCAATCCTAAAAAAATTGGTCAGACTTTTAAATGTGCACTGTGGTGAATTCAGGTGCTTTTGTATATTTCTGAGGTAAAATAATCACTAAGGATGTGCTTACGCCAGGTGCGATTCTGTCCAAAACTGCTGTCCCTGCAATGGAAATAAAGTGTTCATCTTTGAAGTTTTTTCTAATTCTGGACCAGGGCACAGCATCAGCTATTGCACTCAACATAATTTTAAATTGTAAAGATCAGATTAATTTTAAAAAAAATAAATAAATTGGCACTTTGTTACATATTCTTAGTATTTAAAATTCTCTTATATGGCTTTTGCAGTCCTTCCTTCTTTTCCAATATGCAAGGACAAAACCCTCTTACCTCTTTCCTAACAAACATTTCTTGCCACAGAACTATAGAGTTATGCTTGAAACCACCTTCCTGGAAGGTCCAAGCAACCGGACAATGTTTGAGGGGCGTTTCAGGGGCAGTACTTCACAGCCGTTATGGTCTGTCCGTCTGTCACGTGCAACAACCAGAACAGTCAGCACCTCCTGAGAACATGGCTAGCTTGGGAGCCCAGGACAGAAAAAAGAGAGGTATGACATTATTTTCTGTAGTTATTTACAATTAATTTAATACCTCCATGTTGAAGTGTAGGAGCTGGACATCTCTTTCACACAAGACTGGCAATAATCTAAAACGTAGTAAACGCTGCCATCTAACGGTATCTGATCGTTGAACAAAAGCTGTCGGCTCATTCCCGCTCACACCGAACAGAA
The DNA here is from genome assembly GCA_017310255.1 of Butorides virescens. Taxonomy (NCBI): domain Eukaryota; kingdom Metazoa; phylum Chordata; class Aves; order Pelecaniformes; family Ardeidae; genus Butorides; species Butorides virescens. Next base: position 82,064 of record JADKXX010006474.1, read on the forward strand.
TAAATAGTTTCAGCTCCAAAGCATCACTGTGCACCCCAGGCACAAAAGCAATCCAAGCTGGACAGGAGTAGGTCTCAAGCAGACCCACCGAGTGTCTGCATCTCCCTGCCCAGCGCTGCCGACACCAACTGCAAATTTCTGAGTTATATTAAGAGGTCTGTAGACCTTTATTAATTTTTTTCTGAACGTAAACTGGTTCTGGAAGTAATAAAAGTGAGTTCAAACCATATTGTATCGGAACTCTTTAACTCTCAGCTTTCACAGGCCTTTATTTGTCCTACAAATAACTTAGATTTGACTGTATCTGTCATATTTTAATAGTATTTAACAAGGCAAATGACAGTAAAAATTGAGTAATCATCTTACTCTTCCTGATATTCTTGGCCTGAAAGTGCTAAATCTTTTCTGATTCCCTGTAGTCAGTTTTCTTGTGCTAATAGGTAGCTGGTTTTGGAAAATTATATTATTGTGGTTCTATCCCTCTAATAAGAGATTATATGTTGTAATAAACTGAAACAGTTTATTATTATTATTATTATTATTATTATTATTATTATTATTATTATTAAATCTTACAAAACAGACAAAAATGTGTAAGCATCTGAACTCTTTATTGAAGAATCTAAACCAGTCCTGTTTCATCAGAAGTTCTGAGGCCACCTGACTAACTCAAACTGCAAAAAAACAGTAAAAGTAATATTAATACGCATTGCTTATACATGACTTTTTGCAGAACTAATGAAATAAATACTTCCTCTAACTTTAATAAATGTTGTCATGTAAGATATACCATGAACTCCTTTTCAGATTACTACATCATACTTTCTATGACATTTGGGATGAAGTATAATAATGAAATTTTATGTACAATAATTCTTAAGAATTTCTGGAAATAATAGCTCCTGCATCACATCCCTTGATTTCGGTAACTATTATTATCACAATTCTCATACACTGAATGATACAAAGAACAAATTAACTACAACTTTCAAGCACAGACACCTGAGGTTGATACGTTAAATCCATTTAGGTGCACGCATAAAGACACCTCAAAAATTCTCCAGCATAAACAAATCCATCCAAAGGCACTAGGAGGAAGACGGTCCCAAAAAACACCGAAATTAGCGGTTGATTATACTCAAGTGTCTTGAACAAGCTCTTTTACAGAAAACTCAGTAATTATTTAATTTTGCTACAATAACCAGTTTTTCAAACCAGACTTTATCTCTGAAGAGATATACATTGTTCTACAGCGTTGTGTGCTTATAAATCATATCACAGTTACAACTGATCTTTTACAGATTTCTTCTGTAAACACAGAAATATGAAGTAATACAAAAAAATGACAGGTGTAAAAAGTAACTCACCTACTCCTGTAGCTGAGGAAATAAATGCCATGGTTTGATCTTCCCCTAGTATTTATGACATAGTTGTTTAAATCTTAATTGTTTTAAGGATCATTTGCAAAATTGAACAATCACAATATTAAAAGGCTGCCATTGTTATTCTAAATTTAGAGTATTATGCTCTGGGATCAAAACATTTTCTCCATCTGAAAATAACCGATATCAGTTTAATAAAAAATGCTGCAGCCTGGGGCAACCCTATGTGTCCACGTTATCGCTATCTGTTTCAGCAATACCATCATAAAATAAAGGGAGAGATATGGAAGATGTAGTCAGCGATTTATCTAGCTTCCTACCATTATTTTCATTAAACATCGATGCAATAAGACTCTCCTTCTCATGCATTTCTTCTTCAAAGACAGCACTGCTATAATGTTTATGTCGGTATAAGGAAGATTTATTTTTAAAAGTACGGCGCGTCAAATACTTCCTGAAGGCCCTTTGAATAATAAGAGCTGATACCTCCTCTTGTTTTCTTTTTAGGGTAGTAGTAATTGGCTTGTAAGAAACTTTAGATGGATTGGCAGCCATAAATTTTTCTTCCATGTGTAATTCAAGACCACCCAAATCCCCAGATTCTCCCAAGACCCTTTTAGTAAAAGCAAGCAAGATATCCAAGCAGTGGATCTTATCGCCACTAACTATAGGGAGATCCATGGATATGAGCTGGATTTTATTAGGCTTTGGAATGCGTAAGGGTTCTGCCAGAGCATCTGCAAAGTCTGAAAGAGCAGAATATTCAATAAACTGTGTTGCCTGAGGATCAAATTTTCCCCAGGTCTCATAAAACATATCAAAGTCATCCTCACAAAGAGGATCTGTGCTTTCTTCAGTGGCAACACTGAAGTTCTCTAAAATGACAGCTATGTACATATTTACAACAATGAGAAATGATATAATGACATAGCTTACAAAAAATAAAATACCAACCTCCTTATTTGTGCAATTTTTTTTCTGTTCCTCTGTTAAATCTAAGTTGGGAGCACATGAATTAGATCCTTTTAACAGAGGGACTAAAAGACCATCCCAGCCAGCTGATGTTGTAATTTGGAAGAGACAGAGAATGCTACTATCAAAGGTTTGAAAGTTGAAAAGGTTATCAATCCCACCTTCCCAGCCAACACAGGCAAAGTTCGTCATGCCCACAATGGCATAAATGAACATAACCAGAAAAAGCAAAAGACCGATGTTGAACAGTGCAGGAAGAGACATCAGTAATGCAAAAAGAAGAGTTCGAATTCCTCTAGCTTTTCGAATTAATCTCAGGATTCGGCCGATTCGTGCCAAACGAAAAATTCTCAAAAGTGTAGGAGAGAAGAAATTTCGAAAGCCTTCAGAAAGTCCAATACCTTTGAAATGAAAAAGAAAGCAAGATGTTGTCAAGCCATATCAGTGAAATTCCCTATTTATGTCTACTTTGTTATATTCTGTGCTTCAGGTGTTGAAAGTAACACTGATGATATTACACCACTTTCAACTAAAACATCGTCATCAATACTGCAATTGCTTACAAAAGAGTTTAGGAGAAGAAAGACAAATGATAAGAAATTTAAACATTAAAGAGGAATCAAGATTATGCATTGTTTGGAAACTGCATTCTCCCAGAATTCTCTAATTCAGGAGATGAAATTATGCATTGCTCAAGTACTTAAAAAATCCTTTTAAATCCATCAAGCTTCTGTGCTGGAATCTATGGGGCTCATCTCCTAGCTGCTGTCTGATTGCTGGTTCCTCTACAGGCCTAAGCCACGTGTTAAATGTAAGACTTTCATTAACGCTTGGTACTTGAATGAGGTCAGAGACGAGCAAGAAGAAAATAAAGGAAAACTGTCTTTCAGTATTTGTCCTCCTTCACACCTCACTCTATGATCCTACTGCCAGAGTAATGAGTTCCTTCAGCAATACAGTAGTAATGTATATGATCAGAAATAGACGACTTAAGAAGTTAGCATCCTTCTGGGTTGCATTGGATAGCAAAGGGGTACTGTGCTTAGGGACGAAGCAGAGACTCAGATCACGTTTTCTTTCTCATCCTTTATTCTATGCTGTAACCTGAGCCTGAGTAGGGAGCACAGACCAAATAAACCGTACAAGAAACTAAAGGTATATATGACCCTTTGTAGAAGAAATGATAAGCATCTAGTCTTATTTGAATAGAAAACCAAAACCAAGCCAATTTTAATAAGACTTTTCACAGTCACAAATAATGGCCAAGATTTAGAGTGGTGCTGAGCAGTTAAATTTTCCTGAGCTTTCTAAATCAGCCCTCAGGATCTGCCTTCTTGAGAGAAAGTCCTGGAAAATGAAATAAATCTTTCTCATTTTTCATACAAATGTATTTTTAACCTGAATTTACTTTTACTATGAAAACAACAGTTAATGTGATTACATGTAAATCGAAAGCATAAAAACATTAAGACAACTATTTAAGTACAATAACTTTGAAAAGATGTTACTGCATTAAATTCCCATTCTGTTAATTACTCAATAAAATTCATACTTTAAAAAAATTTTGAAAACCATCCATTTTCCTCTTAGTACTTTGCAAAAATATAAGGGAAAACAAAAATTTACCCTTTTAGGAGGAATCACTTGGTACATAGTTTGAAAAAGTACAATGGAACTGGAATTTTTTTATCAGACATATGTAACTGGTTACTTCATACTGAAATTTGATTTAGTATTGTGGTAAGTCACATTACCTGATCTAATAACGATTGATACTTACTAACTAGTGAAAGGACCACAACAGTTAAATCAAACATGTTCCAGCCACTGGTGAAGAAGTAATGTCTTAGGGCTAGTATTTTTATGACACATTCCCCAGTAAATACTGCCACAAAAAAAAAGTTGATTTTATTAAGAACATTCTTGATGCCTTTCTGGCTATTTTCTGCCATCATAATGACCATATTTAGACAGATCAAAGTCACAACGGTAATGTCAAATGCTTTGTGTGATACTATATCAAACAGTAATCCTTGGAACACATTCTGTGGAGAGAAAGAGAAGAATTGCTTAATGCTACTTCTGAGACCCAGGCTACATTCAAATATTTATCAGTAATTGTGCTTAGAAAGAGAATTTAAGAGAATATAAATTTCACAATAAGCTACTAGAAGCACTTTTAGATGATTTTTTTAGACCTTCAAAGAAAACACTCCATACTTGGCTAAGTATTTTCAGGTATCATGAAACCACATTTCCTTAGGAAAAAAATTACACAGCAGGAAAATATTCAGAGTACACTGTGATTGCACTTTTAAGATAAATACTTATTGAAGCAGACATTTTAGGATAAGCAATTCTAATTAAAATGTCATAAATGAGAAAAATTCTGAATAGCTACTAGGTGAAGCCATGCCTGGAATTAAGTTTAAGAAACTATAAGAAATAAAGCATAAGATTATTTAAAAGTAAACAGCAGCCATGGGGCAGGTACTGCTCATTATTCATTCTCACCTGCAATAATCCAACCTAGCTGCAGAAGCAATATCATGGAACTTAAGTAACCAAGATCACGTTAAGAATATCAAATACTTAACATGAACCTTTATAAATTGGTTGTACATTTGAATAGGTGATAAATAGGCTGTACATTTCCTTAATTAATACCAACAAAGAAAGACTGCATTAGATGGAATTAAGAAAAAGAGAGTAAAATGTAAATACTATATTGAATGAGGAAGATGATGGGCTCTAACGTGAAGTTTATTTCCAGATGCTGGGCTACTGAGTTCAAATATGGTCACCATTTTTATATCTTCTATCATATTCTACTTAAGATGGTCTCACCGATGGTCTTGGGATGGGTTTTTGAGGTTTCTTGGATCCAAGTTTTTTCAGGGCATTATAGTACTTTTTCTGTTCCTCAGTCAAAAATAGATCTTTTCCACCTAAGTAAAGGGAAAGAATACTGTTGTTCAGCTGCAGTTTAAGCAGTCAACTAAATAAACACCAGCAAGTTTATGTAAAAAACCCTAAGTTACAGCTGTTGCGAGTGGGATCTAAGAGAGCGCAGAGACAAAATGTGTCTTCACCATGTCTCCTTCTCCCCTTGTTCTTTGAAAATACATACTGCAAAAAGCTGATCAGGGTTTAATCCTGAAAGTCTTGCCTAGGCAGCGTTCCTGAGTAAGTTTCCTGAACTGTGAGAGCCTTTCTGAAGTTTTATAAATCTGTTTCATATTTTTAAAATTATGTAAGACTCATCAACTTTATATTTTTGGGAAAGGTAGGAACAGAAGTATATTGCTGGGATAGGAAGTAAATGGAGATTATGAATAAGCTCTTTGCGACCAAGTTCTGTGGGGCAGTTCCTGATGAAGAATTGCTGGTGCTCATCTGATTACCATCTACACCACCTGTATCACTTAGCAATCACTGTGAACTGAGTATTCAGGAGAAGGCACTTGTCATAAAAGCATCGAATGATTAGCATTTTGTAAAACAAACACGTAACAATGTTCAGTAGGGCATCTGCACTTTGAATCACTCTGGCAAGACCTCAGCTTAACTTCACTACATGGAATGTCAATGAAAATCCCCAGGAAGCAGCAAAGAAATGAAAAAGAAAAAATTGCCCACTTACAGCATTTACTGAGAAAAGAAAAAAAGTGTTACGTCCACATCAACTTCCAGTAGGTGTTCAAGCTCATAAGCTACTTAACCAGTGTTGTTTCTGTCTGTTGGGATTAATGTAACTGGGATTTTGTTATAAAAGGAAATTATTATAGTGAAGTTGGACTGCTGTTCCTCAACCCCTACATATCCTTTCTCTGTTCAAATGCAGAGAGAAGAATTTCTCATGGGCCTCCTTGCTATCTGTCTCTACCAAGGGCAGCAATTCTTTGACACTTGGTGTGTAAATCAGCTTATGGAAATAATAAACGGCTCCTGCAGAGATTCTGTCTTCCGAATGTGAACCTTGAAATTGTGAACTTTCTGCTGCAGTCTGCTTCTGTGGGGTTTTTTAATGAGCAAGATGCTTATTTGTTTTAAGACTTCCAAGTGGATTAATTGACTCAATTTCCCTTGATATTCTGGATACTTTAAGCCCCTAAATGAATCAGGGACAGAACTCAATTGACAAATAAGCTTGGCACAAAGAAGCTGAAGTATACCAGGGAAGGTTGACTGTTGCTTTAGTTTGGTTGTTGCATTTTCCATTCTAAGATTTTGCCTTCCATTTCTTACTGAATAAAAAGAACAGGGAATCTAGCAACTATGAGGAGAAAAGTGGAAGCAGTCAGTCCTTCCTGGGCTTTAAGAAGCCCTTAAATTTCTAGACGGCCTGTTCCTGGGGCCATGGCTTGGGTCTCAATGCAGAAATTTTTAAAAACCCCAGGAAATTAATCTGTAGGGTTACTCTACTGACAACAGGATTTTTTAAATGGAGTTAGTTGTAGAAGAAGTTCTGATTAACAAGACTATTTCAAGTTTCTTTACCAGGAAAGCAGTGGTTACTGCTCCCATGAGCAATAGTGTTTCTTGATTATCCATATGACATTTGTCAGGTGTTAACTTTGAGCCAAAAGAGTTATTCAGTTCTCCAAAGTAAAATCTTCAAAGCAAAAGAAAAGAATTCCACTCTCCTGTAGCACAGTCTATACAACTTTTTCTGGCTTCTGTTTTCTAAAACTACCCACTCCTTCCTCCTCATCCTCCTACTTAAAACAAATTAAGGACTTAGCATGAAAACAGAATTTACAAGTAAATTACTAAAAGCTTTGCGGAAAAGCGGACTCCTATTTTCAAAGCTTGGTATCTAAATATTATTTTAAATTTCTCCAGTCAAATAGTTATCTGAAAATGTTAAGACATCTAGATGTTAAACTAGCATTCACTTAATCAAATTGGGATTACGAGACCCTGAATTAGCTCATGTAGTACTTATCTTTTTCCTTTGTTGGTTAAAATTGCTGATAACCACTCCAATGAAAAGGTTCAGCATGAAGAAAGATCCAAAAATAATGAAAATCACAAAATACGTATACATGGCTAGGAATGCTTCAAACTTTGGCTGTTCATTTATCTGTTAAAAAAAAAATCAAAGCAGAAAAATAATATTGGTAAAAATCACATAATCACAGCTTTATCATTTCCATTTATAATAAATCTTTTATCATCAGGAGGAATAAATTATTTCTACACATTTAAATCTTTATTTAGTTGTACAAGTAGAACAACTGTCTTGTTCTATTATGTTACTATTTGTAGAGATAATTCCAAAGATACATAGCCAAATCCAGCTCTAGCAAATTCTTAAGTAATAGATAAACAGTTCCACTCAGAAGTGATACTGTGAATGCCTAGATTAGAAAAACAACTCAGCCTAACCATAATGGTGAACCGCCATCCCCTTGAATGCTAACCCAGAGAAGAAGCAGTTTTAATAAGCCAGCTCACTATGGTCAGCTCTACGAGGAATGATCTTTTTAATGAGCTGCTATTTCACTACATTCAAGAGTGAGTGAACAAGGAAAATGCAAATTAAATTAAACACAGAAAAGTGTACTAGTGAGAGAGTGAGAAACACCACATGGAAATGGGGAAGAAATATATGGATGTTGAATACAGGAAAGAAAACCTGAACAAGCACACCATTTTAAAGTTACTGTACTCATTTAAAAAAGATGAAAATTTGCTTCACACGCACAGTCCCTCCAAGACCTTCTGAACTCTGTTCCCAAAACAGACTTGTCCAAAACTTGCAACGTCTTGCCCTCTGCATTCTTAACATAGTAGGGTTTTGTGTGGTGTCACTCTGTATTTGACCAGTTTTCTTTTGTCTAATTCCAGATATTTGGTACCCCAAGGATTATTCTTTCACCCTGTAGTTTGAGGCATTCATCCGCTTGTATTTCTGACTTGATATTGCAAACAAAACTGGAAAATTAATTGTATAGATAGAAAAGAAAAGAAAGGAAGGGAAAAGAACAAAAATTTCATTTTAGTGACATACCTTACGTGAATCCACTGCTGCATACATAATATCCATCCAACCTTTAAAAGTTGCCTGGAAAAAATGCATTATTAAGGTCATTATCACTAAAATAAAAATAAATAAAAGAATTACATAGAGCTAATATAAATGCGTTAAGAGTTGTGGAGAAGTGAGCAGTGTGCTATAAAAAATGTGCATCACTTCCAAAGACCTGCTTGGAAGTATGATTCACTGGAGCTTAGTCAAGACAAAAAAAAAAAATTATTCCCTGAAAAGAAAAAAAAAATTGCCATGAAACCTGTGAAATGTGCTTTAATGTTAACTCTCATTGAGTTGAAATTTCTGTAAATTCTCTGCTTTTTGAAAGTTTCAGCTTAACTAGCAAATATATCTTAAAAGGAAAAAAACAGTTCCTAAGAAAACAGCAGACGATTCCTTCCTGAAATTTTTAGCAACTCTGCAGAATCAAAGAACACTTTGGAGGATCCAGGGCAAAGGACTTCATCTAGGACAGATACAGGGGTAACAGCCACTTTTAAAATGCCTTTCTCTCCTCTGTTGTCATATTAGGGAGATCAATAAATCAGCATCCCAGTATTTTGTGACTTATATAATAAAAGAAAATACAGAAATATAAATAAACTGCATCGTGCTTTTTCTTTCTCATCCACTCTGGACTAGCTTTCACTAAAGAAAATAAGAATAACTTTAAATCCAGTAGCATGCAGACTATTTCAGGCTTAGTATTAAAACAAAATTAGAAAGCCGTGAAACACAGATTTTAGCACAAGGTTGCGTATGCTAAAGTGTTCCTTAGGAGGAACTGAGCAGCTTATAGATAAGAAAAATATTTATGGAAGCTAAAAAAGTCCCCAATTTCAGTTAGATAAACAGAAGCGTGGTGGTCTCCTATGGTTGGGCTGCTCAACACATTTCCATAAAAAAACCCAAACTGAGCATTTTCTTTATAGAACTTACCACTTGAAGAAGAGCCAAGTATCCCATCCCAACATTATCAAAGTTTACATCACTATTTGTCCACGTTCCGTTATAGTAAGTGCAATTGTCTTTGTTATCAATTAGACTGATATTTCCTTTCTTGAGTGTGCATTTTGAAAATTTTTTTCCAAGTAATTTTACTCCTGCAATGTTAAATAGGAGCCAGAAGACAATACAGACGAGCAAAACGTTCAAGATTGAGGGGATAGCTCCCAAGAGTGCATTCACAACAACCTTAAATGAATGAAAAGAATTAATTATTCACATTCGATAGAACACCTTCCAAGAAAACCACTTATTTTTTTCTTCTTCTGTATCTATTGCAGATTCTCACCCATACAAAAACTAGTAGATGACAAATTTAAAACCAGCCTCCAGCCCAACTTCAAGCTTGTCTTAACGTGTAATTCTGTGGTATCTGCCTTGCCTTTTTGAGGAAGGAAGCAAAACAGATGGCAACCAGAATTATCTTTGGGTAAAAAAATACACAAAATAAATTGTGAGTCTGTAGTAGCTATGGGATTTAAAAACCAGGTACAGGGGAATGGGTTGTATGCTCTGCATTTACTACAATATCATAAATAACCCTCTCTCTTGTCTTGGAGGGGTTCTGAAGAGAAAAACAGTTTGCTCTCCATAACAAAATGAACCTCACCCAATAACCACTGGCAACTGTCTGCACACAGTACACAATGTAGGGAAGTTTGGCTTCCAGAAGACTGAGTTGTTTTGGTCAGCTCTCTTCCCTCATGTAGGCTTGCTTGGAGACAAGGTGAATGCAAACCCATGATGAGCAGTAAACGTTTTCTGGGTATGGTACCAGTGAAAATGGGATTACAGCTTTTGGTATCTGTGCTGGTGACATCAAGGGACATGACCCAAGCAGTGATAAGAATTCGTATTTGTGAATCCAAGACCATGATTCTAACAGGCAGGACCCCACTTGTTGCCAGAGGGAATTTGAGGATTATTATTTATTTCTTTTCACCATTTTCTACCACTCTATCATGGAGCATTGTGAAAATCTCTCTGGAAGTGCTTCACTGTTATCATTCTGAGCCTTTTATCCTGGCCTCAGGTAATATCTGTCTACCAGAAATACATAGAATGAAGCACGTTGAAAGGGACCTCTGCAGATCAGCTGTTCCAACATAGACCAAGTTGCTCGGCATCTTGTCCAGTCAAGTTCTGGATTTTTCGAAGGGTGGAGATTCAGCAGCCTCTCTGGACAATCTATTGCAATGCTCTACACCCACACTGTCATCTTTTTTCCAAAGTAGCTAATTGGAGTATCCCTCACAGCCAACTCATTCTCTCTCATTTTCTCACTGCAGGCCTACCAGAAAACATTAGTACCATTTCTTGCATAACCTCCCATTAAGTAGTTGAAGACAAAAATTAAATCTCTTATCTAATTAGATCCCAATTAGATCCTCCCTTTAACCTTCTCTTCTCCAGACAGAACAAGCTCCATTCTCTCAGCCTCTCCTTTCCAGTCCCCTGACCATCCTGGTGGCACTTTGCTGGACACTCTCCGGTATGTTAATATCTTTCCTACACTGGGGAGTCCCAAACTCGAGACAATACTCCAGATTCATTCTCACAGGTACCAAAAACAGAAGAGTGAATTGCCTAGTGTTCTGGCCAGAGTTGTGTTAAAAAAGCCCAGTCTGTGGTAGATCTTCATTGCTCTGCTGACTTTCAGAGAAGTACAGGTCTAAAAAAATTCGTGTTTAGTTTGTTCTGCAAATTGCACTGAAACTGGAAACAAGGGAAACTGTTCCAGTGTTCACATTACTATACGTAATAGTTCCTTGTGGTAGCACATTATAATTCGATTTCCTTATTTCATTTGTATTTATACATTTCTGTGGAATTGTTTGGTATTACTTCAAAATAACAACCATAAGACGTAAGTAGGCCATCTGAACCACCTTCATGCCATCAAGTCCAAAAATAGAGATTCAAATTGTAATTTTCACAAAAGCTTCAAATGCAGATATTACAAAATATGCACACACACACCCAAAATCCTTACCTTTATCCCTTCAAATCTTGACAAAGCTCGAAGAGGCCTCAGTGCTCTAAGAGTCCTGAGAGATTTCAGGGCACTCCCAGAGGAACAAGGTGATGTGTCTTTGGAAACAGTATTTAATCCCCAGGAAACAAATGATAGCTGTGTTCATTTAATTGAAACTGAGATTATTAAATGGTATACAAAAATGTATTTTATTTGTGTCAGTAGACAATCACAGGCTGAATGTTACAGGATCTTTGACCAGTAAGTCAAATGAAGAAATTATACAAAATTATCATAAAATAATTTTACTTCCTTCTTTCCTAATATTTTAAAAATAATGGAATTCTTTCATTCTAGTTTGAAACTTTTTTCTTTTTTTTTTTTCAAAAGCACTTCATATAATTTTTTTTGAATGCTAAAATAACAACCAAATTTGTTACTATGGGAATTTCATACACTACAAGACCAGAAAGGATTATTCAAATAAAGTATTTCCATTTTCTGCATGGTTATTCTCAGAAGTGTATACAGCAATTCCTTATTATAACTTAAGATGGTGATGTGAAATATCACATTTAAAAATGTGAAACATTTTTAAAAGTCTTCAGTTTAAATTTTCATAATAGAGAAAAAAACCTGAAAACATTAGAAAATTGTTTCAATAATTAGGGGTTTTTTTCACTGTTCATGATTTGCTTCTTCCCTCTTATTTGAATTTGTTGTCTCATTGTCTAGCCATTGGATATTTTCATGCTTTTCCTCTGCTTTGGACAGCACTGCTATTAATATTACAGAACTGTAATTGCTAAAGTCATGCTATATATTCTTTGTAGATAGTGATAATATTAGATTTTTCTGTTGAAAATTCCTAGTACTTCACAACGTTTGATGCTAACTATTCAGAGGCTAGCAAACAGCTACTCAGACGTTTCCAGAAGTCAGCTGTTTAGATGTCCTTATTTTAAAATATCTAACTTCTGTATCTTCCCAGGGTATTTTTGACAAGCAAAAATATTACATTTTTATATGGCAATATTATATTATTTAACTTTGTCTGAATTCAGAATAAATATGTATATATTCAACACTGCACTTCCTCCATCTCACTATTGATGATTTCAGCATTCCTCTTTATAGCTGTAGGAAGGATTGCTAGGATTTCTTTGGTTGCAAAGCAAAACATACATTCCTATGTCTTTAACTCTCTGGTAAATGATTTCTCCAACAATACTTTTCAACTCCCTTTACCATCTAAATTTCTTCTTCTTTAAGGAAGCAACTCTACTTTTTTCTGTTTCTAAATGCTGGAACTGCCAACAGCTTCACATTTTTCTAGCATCTTAATTAATTTACTTTTATTTCTGATCTCTAATTGCACTCCCTCTCTGCGCTCTGAAAGTTTTTTATAAGCAACATGTTCCTTAATGACAGTGATATCTAATAAACTTTTCTTAAGCAACTTCTGATTATTATTTACAATTTCCATTTAAATTTGTCCTAAAGTCTCTTTTGATTGCATTTTTTTCCAGCTTTTGGCAGCTTACACTTGTGTTTATTCAAAATCAGATTTTACATGTAGTTCTCTATATAGAAAATACCAAAATTCAGAATGTAAGACAAGCTGAATATAATACTTACACATACAATGATGAAGTCAAGCCAACACCAGGCATTTGTGAAATAACTGTGCAAGCCATAAGCTACCCATTTCAGAAGCATCTCCATGAAAAAGATGTAAGTAAATATTTTATCAGCATACTCTAGGACCATTTTCACGTTTTTTCTCTCCTGCAAGTGAATATCTTCGAATGCCTGGAATTTCAGAATTAAGTTTTAAAACACTTCCGCAGTTTTACGGAAAATTATTTTAAAATTGCACAAGAATACAGAGTTTGTCTTATTATAACCATTTAATATTAAACTATGGGCAATGACCATTTAGTTTTATACTTACAAGTAAAAACCTAAATTGTAAAATAAGTAAAAACTCATTTGCAGGTTGGTTGAAAAATCACATACTTTCAGTTGTTTATGCTCAACATTTCTTAAAAAAATATCTGATGAGGTCAACCATGGCTACCAAAAATCTTGGCTTCCGAAGTTAGTGGATAATTTTGAAGGAGTTGGTCTAAAATTCTTCATAATAAAGCTTGAATTGAACACATGAACCACTGTCTTTCAGACCTAGACCTTCCAAAGGGCTCATCTTTAGTCAGCCTGCAGTTGTAATACAGATATGAAAAACTATGACAAACACCTTATCTGGAACTGTTCATTCCTGGAGTTTCACATTTTTTTCACCCAAACCTTGACATTACTTTGATGTCAATAAGGGTTTAGGAAAATGTTTTGCTGATTGCTGTAGTTTGCATCATTGTTTGCTTGTGTTTAATATATTTGCTGCCTTGCTAATTTATTTGAACTTTCTGATGTTGCCAATCTATTCCCAACTCCTTTTAACACCTTGCACTATTTCCTCACCGAACCTCTGGCAATGTCTTTATTCTTCCTTTCATCCATTTCTCCCCTACCTTATAGCTCCATCTCCACTTCATTTGTCTTTTGCTGCCAACATTTCTAATGACCTATCCCTCCATTTTCACCACCACTATTTCCCCCTTACAAATCCACGTCTGTCATTACTTTTACTAAAAATTTTTTCTTACTTATGTATATATATCAGAAGCCACCCTGTACCACACCCTTCCCCACACCCTATGATTCCTAGACAAATTACTCAATCTCCTCTTGTCTCCTCTTTCGCACTATGTCTGAAGAGTTCAATTTATCTCCAGAGCACATCAGGGCATTTAACAACTTCCCTTTCTCTTCCCCTCACTCAAATCTGTGTCCCCTTCTCCAACATTGCCTCTGCAGCTGCTAACTTTCTGGCTTATTTCTTGCCATAAGACGAGTAAAAAAGTTGAAATGAGATGTTTAAGAGTCTGTTCTCTCAAGAGGACTACACCATCTCACATCCTTAGGATGCTGGAACACAACCTCTTTATTTTATAGAAGAGCAAATGAAGCGTAGAGAGATCAAAAAGTCACTTGGCTGTAGACTGTGACAAATGTCAGGAACCAAACAGAGGGCGTCAAAACTTTAATCCATATCCAGTGTCAATATACATCAGCTCTTCACTTAACAGCTCCTTACCTGACCGTGAAACCTCTTATTCTGCTATTAATTTTTAATAAGTTCGTTAACAGTTAACACCTTCTAAGGAAATAGCAGGCTGTGTTACATGGGAGGTGGACCCAGGTGGTCCACAGACCTTTGATCAGGGGAGCATGGTATAGCAAAGACACCTCAATGGCTTTGCAAGGATTAGCTCAGCTACAGCAGGCCTTAGCAGTTATAAGTTATCACCAGCAACACTAAACCATTAAATGTTTCTTGCAGAAACACCTGAGTGCCTCTACTATGTGTCTCCAGTGCTCTGGGAGAAGATGATTATTTAGGTATTATAGCCAACCTGATTTGCTCCCCTGTATTTATGACATGCTAAACCCGGTCTAAAAGGCCACTGATAAGGGAAAGCAGGAGCGTAACCACGTGTTTAGATCAAGTGAGACCTGAAATAATAAACTCACATAAAGTCATTACTGTGTTTCCATTTTATATTCCCTCTGAAAGAAAGACGGGGCAGAGACGCTCCTATGTATAGTTACCAACAGCCTGGTAAAGCTTACACACTCCTGCTCTGCAGTGCAAGAAAACAGTAATACTGCTTCTGGACCTACATGGTCTCTGAAGCAGTGGTCATTCAATTGCACTACAATTAGGAGAAATGTCTACAAGGCAGAGCTGTCACTGTGTCCACAGGACTAGTAATTTGACTGTGGGTAACTGAGAACTCCCAGCATTCACCTACATAAACCTATTTACCATTTCTGCCTTTTTTTTCTGAGCAAGTTTGATAATTAGCATAGTCTTTTTCAGTGTTTAACCTTGGCTACCTTGATTTCCATCTACTAGTCAAATCACCCATTCATCAGCAGTGATGCTCTTTCAGACTTGTAACTACTAACTCTCCTTTCCTCTGAGCACTGAGCACTCACCATGTACTTCTCTATGCATTCTTTCTATGATCACCATCTCACTTAATTTACTTTCAAGCCATGGACATGCCTGATGGTATGGTATCCTTTCATTCTAGCTGGTTCAGGATATTCCATACCAGCCAACAACCTTATAAACAAACAGAAAAAGGATGAGTCCCTTTTTGCAAGAGGACAACAATATCTTAGGAATGTGAAAGTCCTCAACACCACACTACATCTTTGATGAAAATTAATTATTATTGTTTTGTTATTTTGCATCTGGATACCCACTAGTTTTGTGTTCAACTTAGCCAGATCCTACAGTACATTAAACAATAACTCAATTTCCTTCCTTAGTTCAGTTTGGTTCCACATGAGTACAGAGGAGCCCTCACGGGAATCCCAGGGAGTTCCTTTGGAGATTTTGCCACGGAAATTTTAAAGCAGACAGGTCAAATCTATGGTTTAGTGGACAACCTAAACTTAATGCACACCGAACAGATTTTACTTGGAAAATCTGACATCTACTATGTAGATGACTTTCATGCTAGTTGGTTATGTTCCTTCTGCACTATATAATGTTTTATTTAACAAATTACTTTCAGCAGACTTAGGGAATATGCTTTCAAAACAAACTTCCCTTATTCTTCAGTAGAAATGGATATAATCAGAGTAGCAATGAAACATGAAGTCACCTACCAGCTTACAGCCATCTTCACTTCTAGATTCTGATCATCTTAATGTTTGGATGGTTTTAAATCTAAATTTTTACTGAGCAGTTAGTCTGCTTTACAAATCTAGAAGTACTTTTATTTTTTTTAAGCTTTCCTAAGTAATTTCAGACCCTGGTTTAGCCTCCTAACTAAGCACAGAAGTGTCTGAAGAATTATGCTCCATGAAGAACTACAAAGATGACTATGATTCCATATATTAAAGTATCTTATCCAAGTGGGGGAGAGCCTTATAACTTCTAAAGGGATATGTTTATTATACTCGTCTCTCCCTGGGAAAAGGAATGTGAGAGTAGAAGAAAGAAATTATATATAATAATATGATGCTTTTCCTTTACTGAAAACCACCAAGTCAAAATCTGAGAAATTAAATTAAACTTACCAGTGCTGCGCTGCTCAATATTATCATAAAAATTATAAAATTTTCAAACCAGCTATGTTTAACAATTCTGTAGCAGGTTTTTCTAAAGTTCCACCACACTCTGCCTGGAAACTTAGTGACATCCACTGCACAACATGGGAAACATTCAACACAACCTGAAAAGAGAAAGAAGAGCATATTGGTTCCATGGAAAATGTGGAGAATGGAATCTAAAAAATGTAAGACATTTTAAAATGAGGTTCTACAGACTATAGAAAGAATGTCCAGTGTTACTTATGTGGTGATGCTGTGGCTGAAACAATCTAAAGCTAAAGAAAAGACAAAACTGTAGGTGAAGATAGTCTCTCAATACAGCAACTCTTCCCTTCTGCAGAAGGGCTTGTGGGCACAAAAAAAGCCATTACTTCTATCTAAAAAACATGCTTACTTTATTTTCTGCGTTTATTCTTTTTGTTTTGAAAAGAGATACCACCTTACTAGTGGTTTAGTAAATTATTATTTGTACTGATTATTTCACCTGATTGCACCGCAGAGATGTTACAACTAGATTCTCTGTTGACTGTTTTGCACCAGAAACACACTTCTCGGTTAATCTGGAAAGGCAGTAGGATTGAACCATGAGAGCCAATGGAGTCTAAGGAGCTGTTCAGGCAATCGAAGATAGGTGTCCATACTGGGATGAGCTGTACAGTCCTCCAAATTCCATTAGCTGTATCGAGCAGATATTCATCCACTAAACTGGGAGCTCAGACAAATTCAGCTGAAGTGCCATTTAAAACACCAGGTACCGACATACATATCCTAACTGCCCCTTCAGAAGTGCTTTGAGTGCTTTTGCTCATGTACAGATAAATACAGTCTGGTGACTCAATATAAGACTGAATCACACTCCAAAGATGGCATTTTGCTACCTAAACACAGGTGTTTAGAACTATTTTAGGGCATTTCAGATATTCTACAGCTCATGTGACAGTTCTGGCAGCTTCATGCAGTTATCTTGCATACTCTCAGGCATCTCATATGGTAGTAAATGCCTGTGCTCAGGCATCCCAACCTGTGCTGGCTTCAGATATATTTATCTGAGTTTTTATGTTTATAAACAAGTGTCTCAGGCAAACAGTTTCTGCAAATTTGGAAATGTTCCAAACAGATATCTTTGAATACTGGTTCATTTGGTGTCACCACAATACATAAAAGATTCTTACTTTCAGCAAAACAGCCCTTCGGTAGGTGTGACTTTTTAGGCTGGGAAAACATCTCCACAAGAATAACTGGATCCACAGTGCTGGCTTCAGAATAGCTACCAGCATCAGATTTCTGCACAGGAGAAGGACAAAGAAGAGTTTATTTGCTTTTCATTAATAAGGTTATCAGATTTAAAATAAATGAAACTTATCACACACATACCCCCCAAAAAATCTGCAGCATATAAATTATCTTAATGTTGATGAACTACCAAAATCAAGTTACAAGTAACAGGACAGAAAAGGCCAATCCCTACTCATTGTTTCCACGGCTTTAACTTAATAACTTTCTTGGTTTCTTCTAGTTGTCTACATTGGACTTGCAGGAAGGAAAATGTTTAGAAGAGATTATATTATGCTACAACTTTACTTTAGAGAAAGCTCTGATTTCTTCATGCTAATGCAATTCTCTTTTCATTTTCAGAGGTCTCAGAAGGCCTCAAGATAGGAAGGCCTAGCAGGAAAGATAAGTACATACGCTCTATGCATCTCAAAAACCAGTAGTTATTGGTAGGTAACCTACACACCTATAAAAACTAAAGACAATAAGGAAAACAAGTATAAAGAAAAAGTAATAAAGCAATCTATCAGCCATAAAATGTAGATGCCCTATATGACATGAAAAGGGAAGGCATGAGGGATGAGAATGAGAAGGCAGAAGAAGGGAGAACCGCCTCTGTTGACAGCCATGCTGCTGCACACTAACTTAAGGTCCTAAGGAATCTTCAACATAGACAAAAATGTAACTATTTAAATTCATGGGCATTTTAATATTTTTACCATTAATTTTTATATAAATATAATTAAATAACGTATAACAAACAAAACTTCTGGCAACTTTATCTAGAACCAGAAAATGCTAAAGTGGTTTGACTTTTTGAGGTATTAATCCAGAAAGTTGCTGAACTTCCATTTAATTTTCTAGGTCATTGAAGGCAAGTCATGATTCTTCACCTTTTTTGATCTGGAGCTGTACTGTATTAGAATAAGCTAAGTTTCTATACCAGAATAAGTATTGTTGTTTTAAGAACCATTTCTAGAGAACCATCTGATGATGACAGCAAACAGAATGATCTATAAAAATGAATAGTATATATCAGATACATTTAAAGTGTGTTTCTTGATTAATTTTTGTTTACTTATTTTGTACAAAATAATATATTAAGTTACACTGTTAGCCACAGCTGTTGATGAGAGGCAAACCTCCATGCTTTAAGCTATTACTGCCTCTAGAGACATGTACCATCTTCGCAGGGATTATACTTGCTACTCTTCGGAAAACCCCAGTTTATCCCGTCATTGCTGAATGAGAGAACCACTATGACAATTTTCATCTGTAGCATATTCCACAAGATGATAAAAGTTATAATTACCTCTTTTTTCTCTTTCTTTTGGTGTGTCTCTGAAGAACCACCTACAGTTTCAGAAGTCCCAGAAATCTGACTGAAGCTGCTTGAACTCTGGCACTGCTCTCTATGTCTTAATCTGTCTCCCTGCATGACATAATGCAAACCAGTTGATTTTCCATATTTTTCTTCCTGACAGTCATTCTTAAAAGTCAAAATTCTTTAACAGAATCTAAAGCATCCATAAAGCATGTGGTTTTTTTTACAGACAATTAAATTAAATCCCTAAAAGGCATGAAAAAGAATGGTTTATTCCTCAATTTCAGATACTGTGGTCCTGTAGTTATACTGTGGAAATGTACCATTCCTCCAGATCTACATTTGGCCCACTGATGGATTCCTGCATCCCATTCACTCAGTTCTGACGAACTGGCTTAGTTGCTACCTTTGCAATCCCAGTCAGCTCTCAGTCCTTTTGCCACTACAAATTCCAAGCAATACCAGATTCCACTGCAGCAGGGAAAGAATTTCTGTCATCAAATGTTTATGGACAACATATTTCAAATAGCCACAGGTGATTCTAAGGTGATGAGCGATTTCTGCTTCTTTAACAACTTGTCCAAAGATATTCCACTGATGACTGAAAACATAGGAAAAGCATTCTACCAGTCCACCTAGACACTGGCCATATGATAATCCATCCAAAAATAGCACCTGCTTTTGACATTTCTGCCATGGCATAATACTAGGTAACCACTTTGAGCCGAAATACCTGTTCTGATAGATTTAGAATATGATGATATCACAATCATAACACAACTGACATTTATAAAATACAATCTAATTTAGGTATAGTGTAGTCATCAAAGCCTGGTGTTCCACCTGAGCTCATTCTGCTGTTGTATAAGCCAGCTTCTACCGATACGTCCTTTAGTACAGGTCTGAGAAGGGTTAATTGTTCTTTCATTTACCTTCTGATAAAAGATTGCAGGGAAGGTATATTGGAGTCTGCTGCTTCTTATTACAACTGCCTGTGAATAAGGCAGGCTTCTGAAAGAAATTAACTTGTGGACCTTGTGCACTGAGCTGAGCTGAAACTACTACTGGATGTGTGATACGCAGCTGCAGTATTATCAACGGGCTGAAAGGTATCATCACCCTTACCTTCCACAGGCAAAAACATTTATAGAGCAATAAGAATCTCAGAGGATGACCCAATGATTCTGAAGTGCATTCATGCAGATAGATCGTCATACTCAAACCAGCATTCATATTCTTTCTAAGCAATCACGTCACATAATAAAAGCAAAGATGCTGTCGCAAACAGAATTTCACTAAGACACATCACCCTCCTCAAAGGAAAGTAATCGGGTAAAATTCCATTTTATTAAAAGTATAACAGATCATTAGAGAGAAGAAAAGAAAGCAAAATTAAGGAAAAAAAATCAAGAAAGCAAAATGGTAGAAAACATGAAGTGAAAAAGTTGCTTGCCCTAAACCGTTTAGTGTCTTTTAAGATCCCTAGGGGTACCTAGGATATGCACATGGCATAGTTAAATACAGCACAGGATCTACAGGAACAGACAGACACCTTTTTGGAGGTGCATTTAGAAGCCGTATAAGATAATCCAGCACCTCAAATGTCACTTGATATCTGTGAGGTGAGTGGCATGTGGTATCTTCAGATTCAGATATCTAAATGGAGTCACATCTAACTGTGGCTGATACCTCATCTGAGGTGTTCCTACATACCCCTGGCCTCCAGATTCCAAAAAGAGTTCCTATAGCTCCTGTGTCAGACCCATGTGGATGTGACAGACACCTGAAATAGCTCAAATAACCCTAAATGCCTATGTATAGGCAAATTAATTGCACCGTTATTGACTATTATGGCAGTATAAATGCCTCACTCACAGGCAGAAAGACTTGAGCTTAATATTACCCAACAAAAAAATCAAGAGATATAAAGGGGAGCTCAAAGTATCATAGAGGTGAATAGAGGGTTAAAAAAACATTACGAAATTATTTTTTTAAGGTGAAGCTTTTATTTGCATTCCCTTTGGATTCCATGCAACTGAGAAGCAACATATAAGCAACACAAGAGGCCTGCCTTCCAAAAATTCCAGGTGCCATCTGTAAGGCAAAGGAGACAAAAAGAAAGAATCAAAGAATGATAGAATCATAGAATGTTTGGGGTTGGAAGGGACCTTTAGAGGTCATCTAGTCCAACACCCCTGCAGTGAGCAGGGACACCTTTAACTAGGTCAGGTTGCTCAGAGCCCTGTCCAACCTGACCTATCTTGATCAAACTTCATTTAGCAATTGACAGCAATAAATGGAAACAAAAAGATAGAAGCAGAATTACAGCTATCAGTGAGGAGAATGGTGAAAAAGAGGATATTCAACATCTTGCTGAACAACTAAGACTATTTGGTAGCTCTTGCATTTTGAAGCTACTAGAAGAACAACGACAGTAAAATGGCAGAAATGACAGAAGGGATAACATTTACTGTTGAGTCTTCAAGATTTTATTTACAGATGCAAGTTACAATAATTTTTTAATATTAATATTCCTTACCTGTTTTCTGCATTCTATTTCTCTGCATACACTGTGCTCATCATCACCTTCATCAGTGTAGATCTCTGCTACTGCAATGGGAACACAGGTACTACGACTGGTTAAAAATTCTTCATATTTCCTTGCTATTGAGGAACTTTCTTCACTATTGTAATAGCAAATATCAAAGCCCTTGTTGTCTATATCCTTTCTGACATCTGTCATAGCATAGTTATTTTTTTCCATGTCTTTGGCAGAAATTCTCACTGAAGTCTTCTTTTTGGCTGTTGTTTTGAGGCTTCGTTTCATTATTTTGCCACAATGATCCAAAATTCTGTCTTTCACAGACTGCAGGCCCTTGTGAATCCGTGCAATGGCAATCTGACATTTAGTCATGTGTTCAGGTTCGTCTTGTCCCTTTGAGGAGTCAGTACTGAATGAACTCAGCAGCAAGGCAATGAACAGGTTGAGCACCTTAAAATATTTAAAGTAAGTTGGAGACTGCTAACAGAAAAGACATTTCAGAAAACTCTCCTTTGAGAAAAAAATCTCAAACACACTTTCATCAACCACTGCAATGAAATTATTTACCATTATACTGCAATATTAATATAGTATGATATGGCTCCTTCCAGAAGGAAAAGTGGGAGAAAAAGGAAGGAAGTGAGGGTTTGGGTATTACAAACATATTTTCACATGCTCTGATGTTCATAATGTACAAGGAGGTAGATATGTTGAAAAACAGCAGGCAAAGATAAATTTTAATAACATCACCATCAAAAAAGATCTGGTATACACCAACATACCAAGCAGATGAAAAAGATTTCACCTTCCAGTATATATACATTAGATTTAGTATATGCCACACAAACCAGAACGTCTGGGCACTGCAAACTTTTGATAATATAAGGATAAGTTAGTAGGCATTAAAAGCACTGAACAATTTGGTTATTTGATGCTAGCAACGAAAATGATAAAGAAATCAGACACCGAATTATCAAAAGCACTGCACTTCTATAGTCTGGGTAGAAGGAATAATTTTATGTATTTTGCTTAGCAGCTATCCCTTGCATGAGAAAGATGGGAAAAGGAAAAAAAGACAGAAGAAAAAACATAAATTAAGTAACATTCAGAAAAGAGAATAGTGTGAATACTCTTCAAATGGAAAAAAGATGCCAGTAGGGATGGAAAAAAAGGTGCATTCAGTAGGGACTGAAAAATAGTTTGAAACTCACCACCAGGTTTCCTATCACCAGGACTATTAAGAAAATGGGAAGACATAGCTCTTTTCCAGCCACTTCCATACATTCCCACATGGTTTCAATCCATTCTCCACATAATATTCGGAAAATAATAAGGAATGAATGACAAAAATCCTTCATATGCCAGCGTAAATCCTCACTGGTGCTTATTTTATAGAAATTCTTCTCATAATAATTGCCCAAAACCTGCTTTCCTACTACAGCAAAAATAAATACAGTGATAACCAAAACCAGAGTGAGGTTACCCAGAGCACCAACTGAGTTTAGAATTATTTTCATAAGAGTATTTAAGGCTGGCCAGGACTTTGCCAATTTGAAGATCCTGAGCTGTAAGTAAAACAGAAGAGAACAATGTGAGTGGCTGACACCGCATAGATAGCAGAGCACACAAAAAAAACAAGGATGCTGATGTATCATGTTGTCTTTACTTCAGTAACAGTCATAATTTTTCCCCCCAAAGAAAGGTTCTTAATTTTTCTGATCCAAAAGCACTGTGCTTAAACTCAGATAAAGTTACTGAGAACAGAGAACTGCCAAAGGAAGCTTTCAGATTCTTTGTGCTGTTAGATACAAGCACATATAAGTCTATTAGTATTAATAGTAATAACAGTAATAGTAATAATAACCAAGTGGCTTACAGGTACTTGGACAAGGTTTACGAAATCGCTGCATTTTGGACTAAATCAAATGTAATCAGACAGAAATTGGAAAAAGAATTTTTTCTACCTCTCGCCCAACAGACTTAAAATAGGATCTGAAAAGCCAGATGGGATCTATTCTATGTATCCTTATGAATAAACCCGACATTTTTAGTCAAATTAGCATTCAGGGCTATTAAAATCTCTCAGTCATGATACACAAGATGAAACAGAGTTCAGCTGAATTTCTAGGTGTGATGACTCTGAAAAGCTATGAAGAATGTTAGAATTAATTAGTAAATTTAGGATTCTAAAAACACAGGAAGGATGTAAGCAAAAAAGTAACATTATACATAGACATCTTGGAGGTACTCCTCCTTTTCCCTAAGATGGGGGAAAGCCTTGAGGAGACGTCAGGGCCAAGTCTAAGCCTTGAGGAATGCTATGTTATTTTACAAATCTCAATTCAGAATGAAAAGCCACGAAGGAATCTTTGCTATCTTTAAGCTCATGAAAATACTCAGATAATATCTTTTCCTAACTGAAGATCTGAAATGTAGTTGAGCAGTGCCACTGTACAGACCTAACCAGCAAGCTCTCTGCCAGGTCAAATCTCCAAGAGGGTGCACTGTGCCAGAGGATTTGTAGTATCCAATATACACAGTATAAAACCCATATTGAACGCATTCTTTAATATCCATTTAATATTCACTCCAACATTCATGTTGTCTTACTTTGCACTATCAAAGAGAACTGATTTAACAGATTCATCAGTAAAATAATCTGAGGGTATTCCACTGCAGTCTTTTACAAATCTATACAACACATGTAATTTTAAAAAAGAATAAAGAAATAATTACCAGCCTGAAAGATGACAGATTTTCTTTAAAGCTTATTAGGCCAATCATAACAACTATGCTATCAAAAATATTCCATTTTTGCTGAAAATAGTTGTAAGGATCTAGAGCAATGATTTTCAAGATCATTTCTGCTGTAAAAATCAGGGTGAAGACCTGGAACAAGGAAAAAGAAATTCAGCAAGAAGTCATTGAAAAAGTATGTCTCCTTATGGGACTGTCCCAGTATAAATATGGGGTTATAACTCCATATTCACTCTAACACAGACTTAACTTACCTTGTCACTTACAAAAATCATTTGTTGGTAATTGTCTGGCATGTTAGGGTACTCCAGAGCCATGAATAAGGTATTCACGATAATGCAAACCATGATTAAGAGATCAACAAATGGATCCAAAATTACTAATTTCACCTTCTCTTTGACTGCTCTCCAGAATGGACAACAATCCCAAATCAGATATTTTCGAGCAAAACGTTTCCATAGTGAAGGGCATTTCAGTTTTGACTCTTGCAGTTCTAAACGACAGAGGGAAAGTGACATACAAATAATCTTGTGTGGAATTTCATAGTGTGAAGAACAAGACAATCAGTCATAGAAAAGATTGAAAAATCAATCTCTTGTGAGCAGAATGGCATCACTGAAAAAAAATGTTTCACTCATTCTACACAAACTAATCACAAGCTATTTAAAGGTCACCATCAACAACTCTCATAAATGCAGAAACAGGTGATATTACTCACCTCTTCATATGTTCATTATACTACTGGAGGATGATAAGGGATCTGCATTGAGAAATAACTGTCTCTGGGAAAACTGGCAACTTGTTTCCTGTGAGCTGCATCTGCACAGTCACAGATGCAGCATGGGTTGAAAAAAGTCTAGGATAAAATGAAGAAGGGCGTCCCCCATATCTTGGTGTCCATAGTTGAGGATAGGGTTATAAGGTATGTCAAGCTGGAAGGGACCACAGGAGATCTCTAGTGCAATCCCCTTCTCAAAGCAGGGTCAGCCACAAGGTCAGAAACTGCATAACCTGTTCCTCTGTCTGACTGTCACCATGGTGAAAGCTTCTCCTTACACACAGTTCGAAGCTCTCTTCATTCAAGGCCAGGTTGGATGGGGCTCTGAGCAACCTGATCTGGTTAGCAGTGTCCCTGCTCACTGCAGGGGGGTTGGACTAGATGACCTCTAGTGGTCCCTTCCAACCCAAAACATTCTATGATTCTATGATTCTTTCAGTTTATGTCTATTGTCTCATCTTCCCACTGTGCACCACTGTGAAGAGCCTGGCTCCATCTTCTTGATAATGATCTCCTACACACTGGAAGGCTGATTTAACTTTACCTCAAAACCTTCTCTCCAGGCTGATCCAGCCCAGCATTGGGTAAGTGCTCCAGCCCCTGATTGTTGGCCCTCTACTGAACTCCATGGATTTTTGGAGTGGGGGGACTGGTGGGCAAAGCAGCCATACTATGTAGTCTAGCAAGTGCTTAATAAAGGGTGATAATCACTTTTCTCCTGGCCATGATCCTTTTAATATAGTCCAGGATACTGTTAGCCATTGCTGCTGTAAGGGCATGTTGCTGGCTCATGCTCAGCTCACTGCCCACAAGGACCCACAGGGCCTTTCTAGAGCTGCTTCCCAGCCAGCCAGCTCCCAGCCTGCATCGTTGCAAAAGGAAAGGTTCTTGCAGATAGGCAGAAGCTTACATTTGTTCTCATCAAATTTTCATAAGGTTCCTGTTGGCCCATTCCCCCAGCCTGTGTCCCTCTAGATGGCAGCCCTTACCTCCAACACATCAAGTGGTTCCCCCCAAGTTTGGTGCCATCTGCAAAATTTAAGAGCAAGCCCTCTGTTGTCTCCTCCAGGTCACTTAGGACAAGATGTGTCCCAGGATACACCCTGTGGTACTCCACTTCTTACCTGCCTCCAGGTAGAATACAACCTGTTCACCAGACACTTGAAGCCCAAACATCCAACCATTTTTTTGTCCAGCTGATTGTCCACCCATGCAGACCCTAACAGCCTAATTTGGATGAAAAAACACCATTCAGCCCGTTCAGACAGTGTTGAAAGCCTTGCTGAAGCCAAGGTAAATGAAAACACTGCTCTCCCCTCATCCACAAACCCCAGCTATTTTATTGTACAGGGCAATCAAGTTGGTCAGGCATGATTTACCCTTGGTAATTGCAAGTTACAATTGCAGTTATGTGAGATACGAGAATATTTATTTTACTGAAATTTACATTTGATTGCAGCATAATTTCCCCTAGTGACTGTTAAAATAATGCTGTTTGTGACATTTTGATCTCTTAGGTCAAGTTACACAATCACCATAGGAAAAACACTAAAGAATGACTTACGCAAATTGTCTGTAATAACAGTGGCTGCACTCATTAACCTCTGTCTTCGTAAAGGATCATTAATATTGTCCACTGACAATTCATAGGACAGCAGTATCTGTCTCTTTGGTTAGAAAGACAACAGAAGATGATATAACAAGGGAATATGAAGAAATGGCAATACAAAAATTATGTCCAGTGTAAGATAAATATGCCTTTTTAAATACATGTCATAATGAAGGCTTACCTTGCTGAAAGAATGTAAACCAAACCAATACAACAATATCATGTGTTTGCCATTGAAGGCAAAGGGCATTTAATCAAAATCAGTAATATTTTTCAGGAAGTTGTTTCCTTCTGAAAATATTTCATAATAATAATGCTATTATATAAGAAGTAGAGAATCAGTAACAGGGGAGAAAAGCAAAAAAATCATTCCATCTTTCCAGTGACTTATAAAAAGAACATACAAAAAGAAGACTGATCAGTTTGAATAAGTTATTGACTATTTAACTATGAATTGATGACTATTGATAAATAATAAATATTTATTAATATTAAGAATGGTTCTTTAGTGACTCAACATTACCGGTTTTCTCAGCCCTATTAAACCTATCAAGATCTATATTGATATCGAACTGCCTAAAACTAGGGATGGGACTACTTTTGTTTTCATTAGAAGTTACAGAGTCCTAAACTCTGTTCCTGATATGCATTGAAGAACAGTATCTTACGGGACACTGAGTCAGATTCCGTTCATGACGCATTAATATCACACACACACTTTTTCTTCTCTTAGTTTAAAACCATGACCCCTTGTCTCTCGATATGTTGTATCATGACTTCAAACTTCTATGACAATAGGATTTTTATGGACATATTCTAAAA
The DNA here is from genome assembly GCA_017310255.1 of Butorides virescens. NCBI lineage: Eukaryota > Metazoa > Chordata > Aves > Pelecaniformes > Ardeidae > Butorides > Butorides virescens. The sequence goes on from JADKXX010006474.1 coordinate 109,729, forward strand.
AACTGTTATTCAGGAAATTAAACTGATATCCTTGACCTCAGGGGTTTAATAATAATTATTTCTTTTTGTCTCTCTGGTATCTTAATGACTTGAAAAGCTAAGCAAAATTTAGCTGATGAAACTGTCATAGAATAGACAGATGAAATTAATTTATAATACAGTGGTGAAATGTTCATTTTTCTATCTCTATTTTTTCAGAATCTAAAAGACTCAATTAGACTAATCACATCCCAGTTACCAGTGCAACTTGTCCTTTCATTCCTTTCTATACTATTTGGTGTCTCAGAGGAGAGAAACTTAGAAAAATTTGTGCACCAGCCTGACTAAAGTCCTCAGTCTTCTTGTTGAAATTCACGTCTCTTCAGAAGCATTCAGAGTTAGTGTTTTTAGAAAGGTTAAGAGCATTCATCAGCCCTGAACTGGTTACTGCTGCTCATCTATCTGTAGCTGAAGTAAAGAACTGGTGATGAGAAGTCCTCTGACAAATTGGGATTTAAAATAGGGATGCACACTAGAGAAATAGTCCATTCAAGTTTTTATAGAACTGATTATGTCCTACCAAAAAGTTTCTAACTCATATGCTTTTTTCTCTTTGCCTTAGTATCCTTAGCCTCTTTCTGTGATTAAAGTAGAGAGTACATTGTTTGAAGAGTCCTCGGTTGCCACAGGGCTAGTACTACCAGTAGTTGCCACAACATGAAAAAACCTGCCATGTTTCTCTGATTATATTTAGTTGACTAAGGTAGAATTCTACACTGGAACAGCTCACACTGCTTGGATCATGCTCTAGGCTTTCCTTTTTTTCTTTTTAAAATATGAAATACCAGTATTTGTAGGACAAAGTAAGAACCATGATGTAGGGGAGCGAGAGGAGTGACTGTACAGGTGGACTATGCATCTTGAACAACCTTCATGATTGATAAATAGCTGCTTCTGCTGTCAAATGCCCATCTGTAAGTATGTGTAAGACAGCATAAGACTACAACCAGGATCTCACATGGTCACAATTACCTGGAGCTGGGTCTTGGAGTTCTTTGTGCAGATAGTGTAGAGGCATCCATTAGCAAGCAGAGCAATGTAGTTCAAACTCTGCAGAATATAATCCCAAAAAGTGGGTTCCACTTAACGTTTCTCATACCAGGTTCTAATGTGATCTATTGTCTGTTTCCAAAAGTTCCTATAGAGAGATATTCATAACTTTGCCAATCTCTGCACATAGAGATGGGGAGGGACCTTGGGAAGGGTCTGAAAATGTTATTTCTGAAATGTAAAAATACAGATTGCTTTTTGGCATCCAACCTGTGCAGATTTTGCAGCCTTGGAGATGTAAGGTCTAGGAACTTAACCAAATTTATCTCCTGGCTCAGTCACCTCCTGCAACACAGTCACAGACTTAGAAGAAAAAAATGAAATAGGGATAACAAGCTGTAAGAGGTGATTTTTATACTTACAGAAGATACGACACCTGCTACAGAAAGACTTTTATTTTCCCTCAAGAGGTATAATAATACACTACCATGGACTGTGACAGACTGTTCTCTTTAAGTACAGCAGAACCAAATTAGGTCACAAAATGACATTATATTCTTAACACGGCAGGGGAAACATTAACGACACTCTATAAGAAGCAAATACTGCACTAAAGGAGATGACAGATTGCAGTTGCTGCCAAGTGGATGATTTTGACTCCTTCAGCTCAGACACATAATTTAATATAGCTAGGATGACAGAATTTAGAAGAAATTCTGACCATGCTGACTGCCAGCATGAAAACCTAATCCATTTTAGCTAGGATGACATGTCTGATAAAAGCTCCCCTACAAGGATACTTTTCAAAAGGCAGTTGGGCCATTAATCCTTTACCTTATTGGAAAGTTTCCATTTTCTATGAGATGGGTGGGAACAATTCTGATGTCATCCCAGAAGCAAAAGAGAATCTGCCACAAGATGGAACAGACTATTGGGGGCTGTAATTGAAAATATGTTGGGAGACAGAGGGGTGAGGGATAATATCAAAATGAACAGTGTATGTTTGGGTGATGATTTGTAGCTCTCCACATCTAGAGACACTGCTCAGTCATGGTAAATGATTATCATAAAAATGGAAGGAAGAAACACATCCAAGAAGGTGAATGAAGACTGGTTTGAAATTCCAGCTTGCACTATCAAAGGTCTGACTGCAAACCAGGGTTTCAGTCAAGGCATTATTTGGACACAAACATTTAGTTTTGCACCATCTGTTTTTCCAGTGGACCCTGTTTGGTCTAAGTCACAAGCCTGTACTGGAGAATGGCTGCTGCTAGACCAGTATAACGTCATTGAAAGCTTTCTTTTTAGATATCATTGAAAATAACTCAGCAATATGGATAATTGCCTGAGAGTTATTTCAGAAGATTCGCTCAAGATTAAAATACTTAAATATAGGCATCTAAATGTGGATGTCTGCATAGAGCCAGAGAAAACACGAAGCTGGGAAGGTCCTCCTGGAGTCCTCCCACTCCATTGCTCAAAGCAGGGCAAACGTCAACTGTAGGGCCTTTCCCAGCTACATTCTGAATATCTCCAGAAATGCAGATTCAAAAGTTTCTCTGGATGACCTGTTCTAACGTCTATCCTCTGTCACAGTGATTTTTTTTCCCCCTTAATAACTAATCAGAATTTTCCTTGTTGCAACTTATTCCCCTTGACTTTCCATTGTGCACCTGTGAGAAGATCTTGGCTCCTTCCTCTTTATATGCTCCCATTAGATACTAGTAGACAGCAATAATCAGATTCTTCCCTTCCCCTTTTCTCCCTTGGGTTGAACAAACCCAGCCTGTCCACCCCTCCTCACATTTCACGTGCTGCAGACCCTTAATCATGTTGGTGGCTTCCACTGGTTTTGCATGATATCTCAATGCAATCCTCCTGGAGAGCTCAAAACTCGACACAATACACCAGATGCAGTCACACACACGCTGGTCGTGCCAAGTGAAGATACACACATGGACTATGCATTGAAAAGGTAACAAATCTATACTCTACATAGCTGGACCATTGGTAACAGGATAGTAAGGACGGTCCATAAGATATACGGTATTTTGCCAGTGTCAAATGTACTGTGAAAAACCCCCAAGTAAGAATTACAAGTCTTAACAGCAGTTTCCTAACGGATTTAGACAGGAGTGATGATCAGAGGGATCTTTTCCAAAGCCAGAAGACACAGCTGTAATCAAGATCTGAAAGAGCACATGTGGGATTCAGCCTAACGTTCAGACATACACATTTAATTTGTCCATGTGCACAACATATCCAAAATCCCATTATAATGGATGCATTTTTTTTAATAAGTTTGATTCACTTAAACGTAACTGTCTGAAGCCATTTGAGATGGTCTATTGAGACATTTGGTATCTGAGACATCCAGAGTCTCAGACTAAGCAGACATGAGACATCATGTCTGTACACTTCTGTAGAGTAGGTGGAGGCCAGGTAAGACACCCAAGAAATCCTCTAATGTCATGAGGTATCAATTTATGACCCAAAAAATTAAATCTCCATTCAACTCTGGGAGTTTAGAAGCTAAATCACATGTAAAAACCTGCAAATCAAAACCCAGAGCACAGTCCATTCCATAACATTTGAGATGCTATAATGTATTTGAGATATCCACATAGTACTGGAAGATGTGATACAGATGCCAGAGACATCCAGGATACCCAACGTGTCCAAGAACATCTAAAATGGCACTAGATGCTTATAGTTAGACAAGAGACTCACACCCCTAACATTAGAAGTCTTCATACTGAACTGAATCCAACCCTAAATATTTAGGTCAAATAATTAGCTGTGGGTACAAAAAAAGAAAGGTTAGGTCACTACAGAAATTCTAAAACTTAGAGAATTTTCTACATTTGTTTATGCAGCACAATAGAGATGCCGACAGGTCTTACCACAGTTACAAGTGCAGAGGGCTATAATGTGTCATAAGTATGCTACTGATGGCCGCTTTGGACTTTTGTTTCAAGTTCATACAGTGCTATCTCCCTCTGGTCCCCAAATCTAACTTTCAGATTGCTTTAAAAAACAAGTTAATCCAATGCATGCAAGAAGGAAAAAAAAAAAAAAAAAAAAAAGAGGGAAAATAATTACAAATAAAGCAAGCTTTTCTGCTCATCAAATTATCCTATCACCTGCATGTCTAATGAATATATCTACTGTTCTGAATACTTACAAGCTTCTTCTGGCAGCGACCAGGCTGTGAATGAAATACATGTTCCTCTTTGCCATGATCACCTAAAATTAAGCTTTGTCTTGAAATAGGTTTTTCATTCTTCATCTCTTTTTCATTTGAATTTTTCAAGTCAGCAACTGACATTTCAGACCTGGCATGTAAGGCCTTACTACCCTCTCCAGCAGCCAACATCTGTAAAAGAAACAGCAAAAAGTCGGTCTATTAATACAAGGCAAATGGACTAGGATCATACACAGTTTAATTATTATGCTATCTGAATGCTTTGCACTAATAATTCTTAACTTTCAAATCTTAAACTACTATAAAAAGACAGGAGTACACAATACTATTCACAATACTGAAAGATAAAACAGGGTTACTTTTCAGCTACTATAATTAAATTTTGTCCTTGCCACTTTAAATACTGAATTTTGTATCTGAATTACAGCATATTAGGGTATATCCTTTTACTCTTCTTTTCTCGCTTTGGAAAAGACCTTGAACCCAAAGACAACAGAAGACTAAAGGCTCAAACTATATCCTAAAATGTTAAATATTTCTTAACTACTAATCCTGTTGAAAGAAAAATAGAAGGAAGAAAAGCTTGGCAAGCTGGAATTTCAGACAGAGAAACATTACAGGCCTGTCGACAGCTGTAGAGGAGGAACTTGGTAAACCGGCGATGCCTTTCATTTAACGATGAAATTGGGTAGTTGCTAGAGAGTATTTGTATGTCCTCTTACAGGTCTGACTTTTCTGATTGTTAGCAGTAAATCAGAGGTGTCTTTTATAAAAAGTTAGAAGATAAAATATGTCTTATAATAATTTTTAATCTATCTTGTTGCCTCAGCTCAGAGCTTCACTTCTCAGGAATGAAATAAAACCATCAAGGTGATCCCCGGTCCCCTGCAGGCCAAGGAATGAATGAACCTAGGCAATACTGTGCCAAGAGGAAACTAGAAATCTGCTGTGTGTCTATTAGCTCTCCAAACCAACAGCAAAGAAACTAATGCAGTCTCTGGGTGTCCTTCTACAATAACATGGAACTAATGGCATTAGCCTGGCCAAAGACTGTTCCTGCTCTTGTCCACTGGTAGACCTTCTGCATGCAATCACTCAAAAAGAGGCATGACACCCCTTAAATAGTTGAGCACAGTGGCTCTCAGAAAGTTTGCATTTTTAATCAATCCTGAAATCTATCAGCATCAGAAGTACCAGTCTCAGAGAACTGTAGAAATGACAACTTTTCTTATGGATGCAAATTTACCCACTCCTATTTCCTTCATCAGACTACACAGCAATAGCAAAGAGGAATATCCAGAGAAAGGAATTTTTGTACACGGCGATAGTGAGCAGGCTCATATGCAATACCGTAAAAGCAATATACTTGCCAGCAAGCCATTCCTATAGAATGTCAGTTCTGCAAATCCTAAAACTTAATATGATTTTACTCAGACCCATGATGTTTATTTGTATCACAGAAATGTTTATATATATTTACATGTATATACACATACACATGTGTATTTATAAAGAGACAGACAGAAAGAGAAATTAAGCATGAGAAAGTACTGTAAGACGCACATTTTTAATTAAAAAACCTTATTTCTCTAATTCGCAAAGAGAAGAAAACAAAAGGAACCACATATTATGTAATATATATCATAATTTACAAACCCGTTCTTTCTCTAGAATTCGTTGGGCATCCTGAAGTAATTTTTCCTTTGCCTCTGTTTCAGCAAGAGTAGCTCTATTTTGCTCTTCATATGCCATAGTTACAACAGCCAAGATCAGATTGAAGAGGTAAAATGAGCATAAAAAGATGACCCCCAGAAAAAATAAAATGTAGTTCTTTCCAGATGTACGGATAGTCTGTGAGGAAAAGGTAAAAGTTGTAGTAAGTTCTTAACAAACTAACATTCACAATAGAATTTCCAACTAACTTTAAACAATTTATTTTCCTATACAATACAAAAGGTCAACATAATGCACTGTTTTCTTTAAACAACAGTAGGATCTACCTCTGGTCTAAGTTATGGAGAAGGTCTAGAAATACATCTAGTCAGGAGTTCCCCTGGCCTTCAAGTAAACAAATTTCAGCCTATAAAAACTCCTCTGTGATCACAGTGTTTTCTCTCTAGGTAACAGACCATTAAACATTCATAATGATGCCATGTATTGCAGAGAACTAAAAAAATACATTCTTAAAATCAAATAACTCCCAGAGAATCAGGCAATTGATCATCAGACTTTAAGTCATGGGACAACAACTTCAGCTATAAAGAGATATACAAGTGACTAAAAAGAAATTAATAAAACTCAGTAATAAGGATGAAAACTAGGATTATCTAAAAAATCATGAAAGATGCTATAATTATTGAACCAGAGGAAATATTTGATTGCTTATTCTTACTTTTTAAATGGCAGCAGAGGAGATGACTCAAAATTAAGCTCAAAGACATTAAAAATTAAAAACCACACGACCTCCAAATGGAAGATGCATCCATTTTAAAAAAATCTCAGTTAATAAAGGCTGCTGGAAAAAAGTTAAAGTGGACCATGCGAAACCTATAGCAAAAGGCAGAGGATAATTCTGTTCTAGCAAGGGCACCACATAGATGTAAGGGATTTAGAGAATTCTCTACATGCAATTTTTGTAACAGTTTTGTCAAAAACAGAATTTAAAAGTTACAGTCAACTCTCTGAATCAAAACATAAAGGTTCCAATTTTTTTACTACCAGTTATCAAAAATTATCTGAAATGTAAATGTATACGTTGAGCCAAAAGGTTTGGTGAGGCGTCGGGACTTAAAAGGAAGAGGAACAGAGTATGTGACAAGTCCTCATATCCCCTGCAGCAGCAGTGAGCAATCTAGACAGATCTACCATATACCCCAACCCTTTGGTAGTCACACATTAACACTGAACAATTAACCACTGACCCAAGTGTGTTCTCCAACAAAACTATGAACATTCACAGCAGGATCGCTCCCATCCAATGTCACTTGCAGAAGGTGTTACAACTTAGTCACTTGAAGCTACTTCCTTAATATTTGCATTGATTTTAAAAGAAATTTGGTATCAGTAACATTAAAACAGATGCAGATTTTTCTAGTGGACATAAAGCTCTAAAGTGCATGTCTGAAGTCATTCTAGCTGGTAATGAAAGTACCTACTTGTCTGTAGAGACGCTCCCAGTAATCCTGTGTCATCAGACGGAATAAAGAAAGGAAGGCCCAGCCAAAATGATCAAAACTTGTATAACCAAAGTCAGGATTCTTCCCAGTCCTCCTACAGCTGTAGTTTTCTGGGCACTCTTTGCTATCCACGAAAGAAATGTTAAACAATAGTTACTTGTAGTATTAGATTGTACCTGAAAGCATCCAGTACACAACATCAAATATTTTGTTCAATTTATCTGAAAGTCCATTTCATTATTCCCCATTACAATTCTGCCCAAAGGGCTGATTTATATCAGACAACTCTAGAAATCCATTTGTCTAGTCAAAGAAACTAGACAGAAACTCTCCACTGATGTAAGATGCATTCAAACAAATACCTAGAGAGGGGGAAAAATAGAAATACGATTACTTTTAAATAATTCAGCAAGATGAGGAGAGGAGAGTTTTTTAATATCTCACAAGTCTTTACTGATCTGTTCCCCTCCTCCTTTATATCATTCTACATTACCATTATATTACCAGTGGTTAGCAACAAAGCACATATATAATCGCTTGCATCCTAGTACTCTGCTTTGTTCTTTTTCTGATGTGAAATATCTGGGGTTTAATTTAATAACCCCCACACACACATTCCACCCTCCTGAAAACTCATCACAATTCCATTAGGCCAAAAATAAAACCACAGTCCATCTGGAGGAAAAAATAAGAAGGTACTGAAACTGTTTTTTTCACTTACTTAGGATCTGAACTGAACCCACAGAGCAGTATTTCAGAAGATTTATTCATTCTGGCGCAGATATCTAATAAAAAAAATATCAAGGAATCATAAAATCAGAAATTGTCAGTTGCTACAGCACTGACAGTAAACCATACGTTACTGCACTTTAAAAAACAGCTTGATGAACCAAATCTCTGTGAAAGATTCCTTCCACAACAACGGGCATAGAGGGCTGTTTCTCGGCAGATCTGTGCCTATGGCAATTTTTTTAAAGAAAAAATTTATTAACTGTGTAACTCGCAATGTAAGATCTTATTTGATCTCTGGTAAAAATAAGAATCTCTGCAAGGAGTAGGCAAAATCCTTGAACAATATAGCTTAAGTGATGGAAAAAAATGATTCTCTGTGCAGTACCCCTAAAATTAGGGGTACTGCAATGTGCAATGTGCATAGGTAAAGAAGCAATGCTTATAGAAAAATCAGTCCCTTCTATCCCACCACCTGCTAATCATTCTCCAAATCCCACATTTGCCAATCTCTCATTCAGTTATCCCAGAAACTTCAAACTTGTGCAAATGGAAGGACATACTTTCTTGTGAGAAATATATGGCACTATATTTTAGCATCTGTGAAAAAACGGGACATACATAGGAAGATACACAGATTATGTAAAGGGAGAAAAATGTAAAATTTACCTTTATCATTTGGTAAAAGTATCTTGGCATCCTTACATAATGTGTCATTGTATTCAGTGTTATTGAGGACACATTTGGATGTTAAATTCTTCATAAAAAGCTGGAGGCCTATTAGAGCAAATATACTCAAGCAAAACACAGTCAAGATCAAGACATCAGTAAGTTTCTTAACAGATTCAATAAGTGAGTTTACGATGACTTTGAGACCTGGAAAAATAAGATTCGATAATATACAAAATGAGAAGAGGAATGCAGTAGCGTTCCCATATGACAACATACAACAACTGCAGGTATGTTAAAAACAATTTGTGTAAATGGTTTTGTAACTTCAGAGTATTAAAAGAGGTAAAATAAACCATAGGAATGAGTAAAGTATTCTTACTTAAATTTCTTATCATAACATACTTGGCTTTTACTTCTTTCTAACATGAATTTTGCTAACTTGAAAATTCTAAATTAAGATGGCATCTAAGCAAACTCTTAGGAGCTTTAATGAATATGGACAGATTTCTGTGCTTGATTAACATTAACCAAGTACTTCACATTGTGCCAAATACACACTACAATAAAGGATAGCTTCTGCCAACCTCAGGGAATTCTGTCTTGGAAGATAATGCCTTATAGATGTCACTGGTTTAAAAGCAAAAGAACATTTATGACACTGGGAAGGGAACAAATATATGTGGGCTACCACCCAGCTGGAAAGCAGCAAGGCAGAAAAGGACCTGGGGGTTCTGGCAGACACCAAGTTGAACATGAGCCAGCAATGTGCCCTTGTGGCAAAGAAGGCAAGTGGTACCATGGGCTGCATTAGGTAAAGCATGGCCAGCAGGTCGAGGGAGGTGATCACAGTGATCACACCCCTCTGCTCGGCACTGGTGGGGCCACATCTGGAGTACTGGGTCCAGTTCTGGGCTCCCCAGTACAAGAGACACATGGGCATACTGGAGAGAGTCCAGGAAAGGGCCACAGAGACAATGAAGGGACTGGAGCACCTCTCGCATGAGGAAAGGCTGAGAGAGCTGGGACTGTTCGGCCTGGTGAAGAGAAGGCTCAGGAGGATCTCATCAATGCATATAAACATCTGAAGGGAGGGTGTGAAAGAGAGCCAGGCTCTTTCCAGTGGTGCCCAGTGACAGGAGCAGAGGCCCTGGGCACAAACTGAAACACAGGAGGTTCCCTCTGAACATCAGGAAACACTTTTCTACTGTGAGGGTGCCTGAGCACTGGCACAGGTTGTCCAGGGAGGCTGCAAAGTCTCCACCCTTGGAGACATTCAAAAGCCGTCTGGACATGGTCCTGGGCAACCAGCTCTAGATAACCCTGCTTGAGCAGGGGGGCTGGACCAGATGATCTCCAGAGGTCCCTGCCAACCTCAACCATTCTGTGATTCTGTGAAAATGGGGTATATATAAACTGAAGACCAATATTCTGGCAGAATATCTAAATTTGAAATATGACATAGGCAGAGAGTAATATCCAGGATTCCTCTAGAAGTCTTTCGTAAGAAAAAAATAAAATTTGATCTCCATTTTCCATGGTGAATATGAAAGGAAAAGTATTGATGGGTTGTTTTGACATCAAATATTAAATACATCCTACGTTTAATTCCTGTTATAATTCCATACCAAAACCAAAAAAATATATTTGTAATTACATAGAAATGGTAAAGTTTATATATATACCATGACAATGGCATATAGAGCCTTTTATAGTTTTTCAAATGAGTTTTTGCAGTCAGATTCTGAAATCCATACTTTGGTATGCTAATTAGTGGCACGACTTACAAAAATATTGAATATCTGGACAGTATATGCAAAATACTGCTGATGAAAGTATTATCCTCAATCCAGATAGTGGCTGTGGTCAGTAAACAAACAAACAAAAAACTCTGAAATATTTTAAAATCAGCATTCTGGGAAATAAACCATAGAAGATTAAGAAATATGATGGTATAGCCATCATTACGTTAAGACAACGTATAGAATAAAAAAAAAGACAAAGGCACTGGGCTAAGTAAAACATTAGTGATGGGATAGAAAAAGCAGAAGATACAAAAATTTGCCTGCATCAAAATAATTTTGAGGAAAGATGATAAAAATATTCTGTTAGGATGCTGCTGAGGTTTACTACAGACTGCAAACCAGTCACACCTTGGGATCCCATTAACTGTCATAAAAAGTGACCAGAAAACTGAAGACAAGAACAGGAGAGGAAGTAGAAATAACATATTGCTGAAGTGGAGAGAAAATCAGTAAGACACATTGTTCCTTACCTGGTATTACCGAAATAGCTTTCAAAGTCCTCAGTACTCTGAAAGTTCGAAGAGCTGAAACCTTGCTCAGACTTTTACACATAGTAACATACCTATAAAATTAAATCACCATATAACTGAATGACAAAGATCCAGCTTTTCAGAGCATATGCATATTGAGCACACAGTCATGAATAAGTTACAGAAAAGAAATAGGTCAAATACATCCTAATGTAGATGTGTAAAGTTAGGAATCGAAGTCCATTTCCAGGTATTGATATAAAATAATGTGACTTTTGAAAGTACCTCTGAAAAGAAACACAGCAATTTTTTACTTAGTGTGGATTTGGATGCTTAACTTTTGAAGTGTTTATTCATCAAAACGTCAAATAAATATAAAACCCTCTCATACTGAGGCTAATCTGATTTAGATCACATGGAAGCGTATGTTGCAGCTATCGCAAAACTAGTCAATATGTACGTTAGGAGAAGGGAACAAAATTAGGTTTACAATATGTTAATTCTGTACCACATGGCTGCCCTTCCAACTTCTACTTAACAGACAGCTAAGAACTTAAGTACTGAAACTAGTTTCAATGTAATTGTTTCAACAATTTGAAAATTTCAGAAAATAAGGATTATAAGAGTTGCATATTCTATACAGCACTTTAACAGGTTACCCCATATTTGATAAGACTTCTTCAATGTCAGAATGGAAATGAATTGTGACTCATCTCCTGACAAGGTCATAACTGGTAACAGAATTCCTTAAAATAAAAAGTCTCAATAACAGAGTATGCGAAACATTGTTTGGAAAGGGTCTCTAGAGATGATCTAGGCAACCTTCCCCTCAAAGCTGACTTTTGTCAGCAATAGATCAGAATACTATTAAATAATTCTCAAGTACCTTAAGTAATAACTGCATTTGAATCAACTGTTAATTTCCAAATACTTTTATTTGTTGCATGATAGGACCCAAAAAAAAACCCCAGAAGGAGATAACATATTGCAAAATTCTTATATCTGCTTGAAGACAAATGAATTAGGAGTATGGGTAGGGAAGTAGGACCATAAAATGAAATTGTTTATAATACTGTTGGATTCCTTGATAGTTACCGATTAACAATGTGTAAGCTCCTTTAGTGCCTTATAGACTGCTCAAGAATTCTTTGTTCATATATATGGGTGTGATGATATCTGAGTACATAACCTATTATTTATAAATAAGAAAAAAACAGTCAGGGGTATGACAGTTGATGGCAGCCTTTGCTACAGAGCCCATGAGTTGGTGGAGTTTAAGACCCTGAGAGAAGTAAGCAAGATGAACAGCAGAATAAAAGTCCTGGACTTTAGGACAGCAGATTTCAGCATGTTCAGGGATCTGAATCTGCCCCACAGAGAAAAGTCGTCCCCAGAACAGCTGGTTGATCTTCAAGGGTGTTTTCTTCAAAGCACAGGAACGATGCACTCTATAGAAAGTCAAGCAGATGTGGCAGAACACCAGCTTGTCTGAACAGGGAGCTCCTGACTAATGTAATATTCAAAAAGGAAGCGTGCAGAAGGCTGAAGCAGAGAGAGTTCTGGGAAGGGACACTGAGACATTGCCAAGCATGCAGGGATGAAGCAAGGAAAGACAAAGTTCAGCTGAAGTTGAAGCCAGCAAGGGATATGAAGGGCAACAAGAAGGGCTACTTTAAGTACATCAGCAGTGAAAAATGACTAAGTAAACTGTGGGCCTGTTCTTCAAGGAGGTAGGGAACCTAATGACAAAGGACATGCAAAAAGCTCAAACTGCTCAACGCTGACTTGATTTGGTCTTTGCCAGTGAGGTCTGCTCTCAGGCCTCCCAGATCCCCAAGCCCAGTATCAAAATCTGCGGAAGTGAGATATTATCTATGCATCTATGTGCTGTGATCAAAAGGACAAAATTCAGCTGGCAGGTGATTAGCGGTGGCATCCCTCATGGGTCAGTCCTGGGGCCAATATTAACAATTTTGTTCACATCTTGAAGAATGGAAGAGTTTGCCTTCAGTTCACCAATACTAAACTGGGGGGGGAGCAGCCAATACACTGGGTGGCAAGGCTGCTCTGCAGAGCAAGCTTGACAGACTGGAGTTCTGGGCTGTAGAAACCTCACAAAGTTCAGCAAAAGCAAAGGCAAAGTCCCACACCTGAGTCAGCATGACCACAAGTAGGAGCTGAGGGCAGTCTGGATGATGAGCAGCTTTGCAGAAAGGGACCTGGGGTCAGCACAGACAAATTGAACATGCATGAGCAGAACACCCTTGTGACACAGAACACCTATCACATATTGGGCTAGATTAGCATAAGTCTAGCTCATATGTTGAGGAGGCTAGTTCATACATTGAAGGAAGTGATTTCTGAGACTGAATCTGGAGTACTGTCCAGCTTTGGGCTCTCCAGGGCAAGAAAGACATTTTACATACTGGCGCAGGTCCAACCAAGGGTCTAAGAGGGGCAATAAAAAAATTAGATGGTTAAACTGTTAGGCTGGATTGGATTTGTTGAGTCTGAAGAAGAGCAGGCTAATGGGATGATGAAACCAGAATCTTATCACTGTCTTCAGCTGCCCAGTGAAAGGTCTTAGAGAAGATGAAGCCAGGCTGTTCTTGGAAGTTCACCATGAAAGGATGAGAGGCAGCAGACATAAGTTGCTACACTAGATATTTCAATTAGAAATTTGGATAAAAAAACCCACAATGTGATTGGAATGGGTTGCTCAGAGAGGTTGTTGAATCTCCATGCTTAGAGAAACTCAGAACTTGACTGGACAAGGTCCTGAGAAACCTAATCTAAATTAGTCCTGCTTTTAGCACGGAGCTGGACCACATGATCTCCAGAGGTCCCTTCCACTCTAAGTTACTCTACACCTCAAATAAATTAGAACAAGACAACTGAAAACTATTCAGAAATGCTAAATGACAGAGATTTGCTTTGAAAGTTCTATGACTGGGCATGACTGAATCTGTTCACTGCTGCAAGTGAGGCCATTTTGCTTTCGAGATTAACATTCTGCATTTGAGATGCAAATTCTGACTTGGTTTCTTCCTCATTTCTTGTCCACCTAGCTAGTAGGTTTTTATATGAATTTAAAGCTGACCACAGCAGTGATCCATCTGGCCTATTACCCTGTCTTCAAGAATGATCCGTAACAGATGCTTACAGGGCAGTTTAGAATCCAGGCAGTGACAACTCCCACATTTAATACTTCCAGCAAATTTACAGCTCAGGGACTTCCTGAACAAGATATAGTACCTTTGTGTTGAAAATAACCTTTAATGTGTTTTCATCCAGGATTTTGTCCAGAAGCCTTCTGAATGCAACTAGGTTTTTTCCATCCACAACCTCCTATGGGAATATGCCTACACGTAGTGTGAAAAACTACTCCCTTCTTTTTTATTCTGCCAAGTGACAACTTTATTTGGTGCCTTTAGCTCTCATTGTAGGAGAACAAAAAAAGAGAATTATTGTCTTTTTGGTTCTGTGTCACAGACTTCAACCATGTTCTTGCTCTGTATTTTTTTCATAAGAGTTCTACTCTATTTAGTTTCTCATTACGTGGAATACAAGATACACAACTACTCTGTCTGTTAGTTCTGACATCTTTTGAGATGTCAGGAGCAAAACTACACACAGTCCTGAAGAAAAATACAGGCCACACAGTGAAATAGCTACGTGTTCTGCTTCCTTCTTTATTTCTTACCCATAATGTCCTCATTTTCTGTTTTCTTCTCTGACCATGATTGCACACTGGAGTGGTGTTTTCACAAGATTGTCTATTTTAACTCCGACACCGTCTTCCCAACAAGTGAAAGCTATTTCAGAGCCCACAACTGTGTATGTAAAGCTAGGTCTGTTTTTCCTTGAGCATCACTTTACATTCCTGGGATTTCATCAGCTATTTATCACCATGTCATTCAACACCTTGTGACCCATTTTGGATCCTTCTCAAATGAGTTTCATCTGATCCAGAGTACAACTAAGACAATATAAAGAGGCATGCTTGGTTTTGTCTGTCTATCCAATCACCTTTTTACAAAATTTAAATACATACTAAATTGAGAATGATGAAACAGTTCTAAGATCAGCTTTGCATTTACGTCTTGCTTTAAGGTCTATGACTATTTTTCGCTTTGCAGATATTCAAAGGGTGATTCAACCACAGTAACTCTTAAGCAGGTAGGATGCCAGCCACTCTAAAGAACTTCAGCAATACCAAATAGCATTTTATCTGCGTGTTTGTCCCTTGAGTGTAAAAGAACAACTGAGTTTTACTTACGTTATGACAGTAACAAGAAGATCCAAGCAGTTGAATGGATCTCGAAGAAAGGTAAATTCATTCCAAACAAATCCTCTTGCTAGTATTTTTATTAATATTTCACCAGTATATATGCCAGTAAAAAGATATCTGAGAAGGAAAGTGTACATTAAAGTTATAAAAATAAAAATATTAATGAGATTGAGATACATTCAGGCACATTTCTACCTTTTCTATGATTTAGTCACTGGATGGAGGTGAAGATAGAAATTGTGAAGTAAAAAAGGACAGGTAACATTACTTTCAAAACATCGTGGGTATAAGAAGCTTCCTTCCTGAATTTTAGTAAGATTTCCACGTAAATCTATAATTACAAATGTTCACATAAGCATACGACACCATTTCTCAATGAAGGATAGTTCACATTTCTTTATAAAAAAAATTTAAGACTGTGTTTATGTTCCGAAGTTGGCTGGAAAATTTCAAAGCCTCAAAATTTTGGCAGTACAATAATAGCAAAGGCTTATTTTAGCCTGTAAAGTTTGCACATTTTATTTATTTATTCTGATAAATACTCTATAACTGAAAGAAATCCTACATAAAATTAAGTTATCGTTATCACCATGCTTACCCCAAAATAAGAGGAATTAAGATTATAGAACCTCTGAGGCTCCACGCTTATTTTCAAGATTTAATTCTAGAACATTAATTCAAGCTACACTGGATATAGTGCACAATTACAAAAGTTATCAAGACATTACAAATAGATGGCTTCCTAATGTGAACAACTGAATTACAGATGTCCCCAGGAAACAGCAGGAAAGAATGGAATGAATATTTCTCTCTTTATATTTTTTGCATGAGCTGGCCATAACAGACATTTGGGATATTGCCTTAGAATGAGAGATATTAGGTTAGAATCCTGCTGCAGTCTCTCTAAAAGGTTTCATCCTTAAAAGGAAAAATGGGGCAACCTTTTACATTACACCAGATGGCAAATTTAGCCAACGTAGAGAAAAGGGCATATGGTGTAAGCCTCTAAGAAAAGGCACCAAGGCTCCACAAGACTGTGTGATATAATTAATAATAATAATAATCATCATCATCATCATCCTAAACCTTCTTCAGAGGTCTGTCGGAGAATTTTCAAGCCCCAGGATTAGATGACTACATTATTTAAATTTTTCAGTCCAGAATGTTAGTATCCATAGAAAAAGAGTGAACAAATGAGATACTTACTCTGTCCAGCTGAGTACTTCTGGAAGCTTATTTACAGCCATGGAAGCACAGTTGAGTAGCACAGTACATGTAATAAAGCCAACAAATAATGTGAATAATAAGTTAAGGAAAAAGTGTTATATTATAAAACAATGAAGTTCAGAGAAGTTCCTGATTTACACACAAAAAACCATAAAATATTCAAATAATTAATTTGGTTTTGAATATGCTCAGGACCTTTCATGTGTTTTGCAAAGAAGCTGATGTCAGATCAAACTTCTGCTTGGCTGGGTAAACTTCATGGTTTAAAAATAAAAATTAATTATCTGCATGTGGAGGTAGTTTTGGAAATTAGGATATTAGCGGGACATAATTTTTGACAGAAGAGATGAGGAACATAAATCAATGAAAAAAATCTGAGTCCTCTGCTGTCTACTGTTGTTTGAAATTTTAAAAACCTCCATTTCTTCCCAGCAGGAGCATGGAATAAAGAGAAATGGGCCACAATCCCATAATAACTAGGGTTGTTAAGCCTAGGAGAACCAGATGAAAAAACTTAATTATCAATAACCAGTGTTCTCTGAATCTGGGAGTGCATATATAGATTCTTACAAGAGACACCTATGCTCTGCCACGATTCAGAAAACTTTCTTATTTTATGTGGCAGGCAATGAAAACATACGTAAGAAAAAACACCCTCTTAGAAAAGTTCACTTGTCACCTAATAAAAGTGGGGGTTTTTGAAAATAAACATTCACCTTAAATTTAGGGTTTATTTGAAACAGCAAATTTAGTAATTTCTAATAGCATGAA
The DNA here is from genome assembly GCA_017310255.1 of Butorides virescens. NCBI lineage: Eukaryota > Metazoa > Chordata > Aves > Pelecaniformes > Ardeidae > Butorides > Butorides virescens. Next base: position 127,101 of record JADKXX010006474.1, read on the forward strand.
TACACATTCAAAGTCAGCCATAAGTTCCCGTAAATGGACCTATTTCGACAAATTAATAATTCCAAATGAAAACAGATGTTTGGCAGAAAGAGCAGAAACTACTCAGCCTATGATTTTGCAGCTGCGATCCTTCACATTTTTACATTCCTCAAACTATGTTTATATTTTTTCAAAAATACAAAAAATGGGCACTCTTCACAGCTTTCTAAACTTGAGTGTGAAATACATTTCTCAGGATAACATCAGACTCTTCCAACAAAGCATTGCTGTAAATCACATCCTTCATGTGTTAATAACTAGGGAGTCACTGGTTTGTTTTTTTAAAAAAAAATTAAGCATGTCACCACACTAGAGATTTAGAAAAAGTTCTGGAAAAGGGCTAAAAAATCATACAGTAGCCTCCAAATATTGTTTCATAACAATATCTGTCAATCTGACTTTAAATATGAGCTTTTTGACATTTTTACTTGTACCAACATCATGCAAATATCTTAGCTGTTGCAAACCAAGATTCAATATAAATTTTAAAAATCTCTATCACAGCCACATGAACTTACATTCATGTTAATATGAACAGAAGAACAGAATGACAGAAAATGGTGCACTGTATTTTAAAACTGAAATAAGGGAAACCAATAAAAGGATATGAATGAATCAGAATTTTAATTGCTGCTTTTCTGACTGGATTAAAAGGACCAACTATACACAAGGCAGGCGTGGCAGTAAACCGGAAAATAGTCCTCCTTTTATTTATCACCATAAAAGTCTATAAAGAAAATACAAAGTCTATGAAATATTTTAATGAAACAAAATTTTTCCCCCAAAATTAATTGTTTAGGTTTTCAAATCTGCCTCTAGAACTATATCTAACTGCTATTATGAGTAAATGTAAGCAATTCTTACTTGGAGCTGTGACCTGATGATACTTGAAAGAAAGACTCCAGCTATATAAAAGTTCATTATTGCTTGTGAGGAAGAAGCAGTAATGGGAATGAATTTGAAGAGCAAGTGATCATGTTCACTTGGTCAGAATAATTAAAGGATACTGTTCTGGGACTGCAACAATGATGTTAACCATATTTGAAAGTACATTACTCTTGTACAGTTCTATAGGCTACAAAAGATTATTTGCACAATACTTATTCTGTAGGACTGCCAGAATCCAGTCCAGCCAAAGCAAAAATTTTAATTTTGAAATATCTCTAAATTACCAAGTAACACTGTAAATTCCCTCTCAGCTACCTGAAGGTCCATGCAGCTCAGTACTTTTGCCACATACGTAAAAATGAAATTTCTTAAAATCAAAACCACAGTTCACTAACTTTTCTCTAAATTTCTTCTACTGAATCAGCCTTAGTTTCTCTACTTCAAGAATATAACTTTGATTATTTTGAGAAAAAAAAAATCTCTAGAAGAACAAAGCTTTCTGCATGTTCTCTGACTAAATTATTATATCCCAGTGACTTGCTGGTAGACATAAAAGACAGCGACATAGGACTGGATGGAACCTTCTGCTCTTCAGGTCAAGCCCCCCTCCACAGTAAGCAATCCTACAACAGACATTTCATTTAGAAAGGATTCCTAGAGCATCTACTTTACACGCTCCTATAGGCAACAAGACAAAACACTTTGCAATAGGCAATATAAATATAGTACAATAAACAAAGCTGATGAGACATAAAATAACAGAAAATTAATTTACTATAATGAAAATATGGGTTTACTACACTGAGTACTGGAAATATCTCAAATATGTCTCCCCTAATTTGTATAATATTTGTAATTCAGCAAAACCACCTGCAGTAAGTCAGTAATTCCAGCATGATCTACTGTTTGACAGGTACTGTTTATGCAACAGGGAGCTCAGCCCCACAGACATCACAGAAACTGCTCTGGAAAACAAAGCATCAGTTATCCCAGGAGGTATTTCCTATCAAAGTGTATCTATCAAGTGTATCATGTTTTCATAATTAATTCTAATTGCTGACTGGAACTTAAAATACCTTTTCATTACATAATGTGGAGCATGCCTTAGCACTCCTGCCCCAAAATGCTAGTAATGTGTGAGGATCTGTCTACAGAACAATCAAAAGCCAGTATCTCCCGAACAGAGCTTTCACTATCTCTTAAGAGTTCAGCAGACCAAATTAAATAAAAAAAAAAATTGCTTTTGAAATTTTTAACCTTGTGATCATTGTAGTACGGATCAAAATCTTCCAGGGGTTCCCCAATGAGCTCCACAGGAATATCCCCATAGAGAGATGGCAGTTTTTTGCAGGTTTTCAGATCAAGTTGTGGAGTAAGTTTATCTTCTTCAACTCGGTCCTTATTCTCCCGCTTAACTTTGGCTTGCTGCTTTTTTTTCTCAGCAATTCTTTCCTCAATTGCTGCCAAGGACTCAGGGGTGAAACGTCGGAATCTGTTAGTTTCTGATGGCCAAAACAAGGGATCCATTTTTCTTTCTATATGTTTGTTTCCAGTGCTAGGAGTAACTTAAAAGAGAAAGCTATTGACAGTTAGAAAATAACAGAAATAATACACAATGTAAAACTAATACCCATTAGATAAATTATTTCTTCCTTCTGTGAAACCCTGTATGAAAACAGAACAGAACAGACCAGACTATTTCAGTTGGAAGGGGCCGACAACGATCATCTGGTCCAACCGCCTGACCACTTCCAGGGCTGACCAAGGTAAAGCACGTTATTAAGGGCATTGTCTCTTAAACACTGACAGGCTTGGGGCATTGGCCACCTCTCTAGGATGCCTGTTCCAGTGTTTGACCACCCTCTTGGTACAGAAATGCTTCCTAATATCCAGTTTAAAACTCCCTTGGTGCTGCTTTGAACCATTCCCATGCATCCTGTCCCTGGATCCCGGGCAGAAGAGCTCAGCACCTTCCTCTCCATGTCCCCTCCTTGGGGAGCTGTAGGGAGCCATGAGGTCACCCCTCAGCCTCCTTCTCTCCCAACCAGGCAAGCCCAAAGTCCTCAGCCACTCCCCATAGGACATTCCTTCCAGCCCTTCCACCAGCTTTGTTGCCCTCCACTGGATGCATCCAAGGACCTTCACATCCTTCTGAAATTGTGGGGCCCAGAGCTGTACACAGCACCCCAGGTGAGGCCGCACCAGCGCTGAACACAGCAGGATCATCCCCTCTTTCGATGGCTGGTGGTGCTGTGTTTGATGTCCCCCAGGATATAAAGCAACACCAACTAGAAGCACATTCATTTAGATGAAAGGGTAATGTAAAACAAAACTGACAAAGATCAACAATTGATTCTGGATTCACCTGCTCATGAGACTTTTTTCTAATTTTGTTGAGTAGCAAACTGAGAACGTGGCCACAACTAAGGCTTTACTATATGTGGTTTGATGAAAGAATATTTGCATTGACATTAAATAACAAACCACATTACAAACTTTTATAAACCTAGGCCAAAACCAAGACGCAGGGTCTGGGAAACATCTGAGTTCCAAATATACCTCCATATTTCCTTAAGTTTTTGCAAGACAACTGTTGAAATTAATTTGCCTTGACATGACGCATCACATTACAGAGTGTAGTGTGCTGCTTGATGTTATTTCACTAATTTTGCTGACAAAGGGTCCTGCATACTTTCACACCAAGACTTGGTAATTAAGAATCATGTAGTACATAGTTCTCAAAAAAATTACAGTAACATCAGTGATAGAACTGGGATAGCTGCTATGCTTAATTCTGCTTGTGGCCACCCTGTTCTGTCTGCTTAGAAAAGCTCCCTGGCTTCTTGCACTTCCTCAAAACAAACCTCACTAGAAGGTGATCTGACCACAGATCAACCCTCAGGAAGCTCCATACCCACTGACTGTTATGCAGAATTTAAGCCATCTAAAGACACCATAAAGGACTACTATAAAACAAATAACGAAGTAAATCTGGTATTGCCCTCCTCACAACTGCTTGCCAATAGGAAAATCAGTCTCCTAGAATTTTGCAGGTGCCTTCACATTTTCTGGCTCTGCAGTAAAGTGGCTGCTGTTTCTGGACATCTTGGTTATGTATATTTGTTTAATAGCTACTCTTTTCTACACAACAGAGGAAAGAAATTTAATTACTATTAACTCCTCTGATTTTGATCCAATTCACTGACTTGTTTATTCATGCTGACAGGTATGGGTCAATTCTGCCTCGCATACCAGCCTGGGAAAAGGTAAATAAGATGAAGCAACTTTACCTTCTGACACATTCACAAATACTGCAATCCTTCTGGGGATTAGCAGAGTGACTTCAAGATTTTGTTCTCCATTATTCTGCTTGAATTTAAATTATTCACAAAGGGGAAGGGTGACAAGGTAAAGAGAAGCACTGAAGTAACTTAAGGCAAATCACCGTAAGTATTCAGTTATTAATGACTTCTAGCCCAAATTTGCCACATTACTTGTAGATAGCAGCAATTTACATTACTGTAGTTCTCATCCACAAAAGATCAAGAAAATTTTGACCCATTACAGGATGACTTGCCGTTTGTGACTCATATCCAAACCAATTGATCCCACCTAATAAACATTTTTGGTTACCAATAAGTCTTTTAAAAACTCTGCATTTTTGATTGCCCAAAGTCCAGCTGTGCTACTTCAGTTTTGTGAGCTCATGTGTGGACTACGAGAGAAGCAATAGCCTCTTGTAATTATAGGTCTCTTCTTTAAATGCATAGATATATTTCTTTAAAAGGAATATGCAACTGCCTGGAGCCAGAATGATTGTGCAATCATTTTGTTTTGGTTTAGGGGATTGGGTTTTTTTTTCTTTTTCTCCTCCTGTGGGACTTTACAAGCAAGTTCAGATCTGATCAGGGACTGCAACTCAGAGATCAAAATTTTCCATGGTAACAAATTGAAAGTACATAATGAAAGAACTGTTACTGTGCAAAACCACACAGACCCATTTCCAATGGAAAGCTCAAAAGATAAAGTGAAAATCAACATGCTCTTTTTTTTTCAATTTTTAATAATGCTAAGAAGATTAATTTTATCTTCAAAGCAGTTTTAAGGGCAACAGAGAGAGCGAGCTTTTAGGTAGCTCCATTGACTGTAATAAATGAAGCAAAGAAAATGGTTTTAGTTAATACAAACATTGGTTTAGCATTAAGGATGTCAGAGCTGAATTTTCAAAAAAATGAAGGCTGAATCTGTCAAAAGCAGTAATCAAGAGTAAAAAAAAACCCTACACATCCCCTTCAGCAGCAGTGACTAGAAGTCATAATTGGACAAGCGTTCACGGACAACGTGAGAGTATTTCTTCAGAAGACCTGTACCAGCAGCGCGATTGTGCTCACATGGAAAAACAGACTTCTTGGCCCTTCACCAACTGCCAAGCATTTATAGATTGTGGTTTAGGTTAGGCAAAAGCAAGCTATGAAGGTGTGACTGAAAAAAATCCTTGCAATACAGATGACTAAAAAAGTTTGTAAACTCAGCCACCTCAACATATGCTGCTGAACCAGCTGAAGTTTTAAGTCAAGACACTGAGGTAAAGTGTTACCCTTAGAAATAATTTCAGTCTTTGCATTGGATAGAAAAGTCTCCCTAGTGAATGATTCTGGGAGGGAAACCAGAGAACAAGTGTTCTCAGAAGTAACCTAAAGCACTACTGAAAGGGATTTCTTCTAGAACCTGGGAGAACAAACCTGGGTGTGTAAATACAAGTCAGTCTGGGGAAATCCTAACGATACACTACCCAAAGCATGCTGCTGAAGTACAAAGTCAGTAAGGGTCCTTTTTTGAGAAGTTTCCCAAGTATAAGATAGGAAAACTAGTAGGGACATAAATAGAAAAACATCCTTATTTGTGTTTCAATCTAGCTCTAGCACGTATTATAACTGATTCGAAGTCTCAAATTATTTCTATGTGCTCCCATGTCAATAGCCACTCACTGAATATTTCCTGTGAGCAACTGGATCTGAAAAAATAAAGAGTAGACTATCTGTTTAGTTTGATTTTAGTATGCATTTCAGTCTTTCACATGGGAATAAAAAATAAAAATATGTCCCTGTGGTAGGATTTTGTTTGAAAGCACAAAATCAAATAGCTATCTGCTTAACATAGGTCAAGAAGTATCTTAAAAAGAATAAATAATAAAAAAAAGAATAAAACATGTAGCAGTACTTCCCATGAGATTCACCACCATAGGACTGAAATTATTAAAATACATGTTCTTGTCAGAGCCCTGTTCCTTCATTAGTAGTTATCCACAGTATTTCCAAAAAGCTTGTTTTGACCAACCTGTCTATTTGCCAAATCTCATTTTAAGTGGGCATTTGCAAAATCAGATTTTAATAAATCTTATATACAGTTCAGACAATGTAGTAAATAGTAACAAAACATCCAGAACAAGATACTTCCAAGTAGTTCATGAAGGAGTACATAGTGACACTCGACAAGCAGACCACGAGCCAGCACTGTGCCCTTGTTGCCAAGAAGGCCAATGGTATCCTGGGGTGCATCAAGAGGAGTGTGGCCAGCAGGGTGAGGGAAGTTCTCTTCCCCCTCTGCTCTGCCCTGGTGAGACCCCACCTGGAGCACTGGGTCCAGTTCTGGGCTCCCCAGTTCAAGAAGGATGAGGAACTCCTAGAGAGAGTCCAGAGGAGAGCAACAAAGACGATGAGGGGACTGGAGCATCTCCCCTACGAGGAAAGGCTGAGGGAGCTGGGCTGGTTTAGCTTGGAGAAGAGAAGACTGAGAGGGGATCTCATCAACACGTACAAATATCTTAAGGGTGGATGTCATGGGGACAGAGCCAGACTCTTTGCAGTGTTGCCCAGTGCCAGGACAAGGGGCAATGGGCACAAACTGAAACAGAAGAGGTTTCAGTTGAATATGAGGAAGAACTTCTTTACTTTGAGGGTGACAGAGCACTGGCACAGGCTGCCCAGGGGAGTGTGGAGTCTCCTTCTCTGGAGATATTCAAATCCCGCCTGGACGATGTCCTGTGCAACCTGCTCTGGGTGACCCTGCTTTAGCAGGGGGGTTGGACTGGATGATCTCTGGAGGTCCCTTCCAACCCCTGCCATTCTGGGATTCTGTGAAGTGCGTACATCACATACAATTTTGGTACATGAAACAAGATAGCCTTTTCAGCTGAATCAACAAAATCAGTAATATTAGCAGTAGTAGAAGGTTTTAGTAATAGTACCTTAAAAATATACAAATTTATATTAACACATAGGCCAGGTATACAGAAATGCAAAGATGTTATGGACGGATACAGTCTGTAGATAAAGACACCTTCGCTCAAGTCCTGCATGTGAACAAGGCTTCCTAACTCCCACTACAGCCAGTGGATATCCAGTGGCATGCACAGTCAATCAAGGCTGTAGAGATATTCAAAGGACCAAAGGGAGACTGCTATTTTAAAATCATTTGAAACTCCAGTGACAACATTAACTAAATCTCCACTGCCTGCAGTGGGAGATTAAACACCTAGATCACAGACAGAGAGCTGCATTTAGACACCTAAATACAGGTATCAATCTTGCACCGAATCATTCCATAGCTGCCAAAATTTTCCTTGCTGTTAAGCAGAGACCTCTAACACTTTCTTAGGAGTCACCTTCCTATACGACCCACAAAAACGAATGGTCTGCATTAGCTATTTCAGATTTCAAACTTTACATTCAATTAGCTCACCATATACAACAGGAAACACCGATCTGAAAACTCTGAATATTACAAGCACCTCCAAGTTCATCATCATCATGGTTGCATTAGACATGTATGCTGTCATGAATACCCATTATTAAAAATAATAACTTATAGTCCACAAAAAAATTATTAAAAAAGGAATCAAAACACTATTTTTTAGATGTAGCTAAAATATTTGTGAAACAGATGAACTTCTATTCATCTGCCCATCTAGAAAAAGATGATCATCTGGAAAAAGAAAAAATGAGGAAGCAGCTCACAGCAACACCTTATGAAATAGGCTAGGAATTTTCTCTCTTCTCTGTGGTATCATACCTTGTATAAGCTCCTGCTATCACCTGCTCAGTTTCAATAAAGAGAAAATACTTCTGCTTTCTGATCACCGTTTTCTTCAATTTAAGTACCAATATTAATCAACAGATTTAACAGATTTATTTTAGTCCTTTCTAAAATCAAACTTGGAAATTTTATTGGACTACTCCTGTTTCTAAAATCCATGGCCATTTCTCCCACCTAGCACTTTGCCCCCAACTCCCTGCAACTCCCACCAATAAAAACTTTGTGTTTGGATAAATATCTACCGGGGTGGGGTAGGGGGACGTTGGGGGGCGTTAAATCAGACGTAATATAAAAAGCTATTCACAATATCAATATAATATAATAAAATATATTCGTTCATTGCTTCCAAAATCAGAAATGTATGCCCCAGGCTAGACTGTGCATTACTTTAACATCCTGAAAAAAATCACTCACCAGCATTTTTGTGAGAAAAACATTCCTGACTTTTGTAGGTAAAGAAATTCCACTATCTCAAGGTAAGTACAGCTCAGATTAGATAGTACTGAAGCCAATTTGAGGACTACTGTGCACCAGCCAATGTAACAAACCAACAAGACAAAAAGTAGTCAGTAATTAATATGAGAAATACATTAATGTTTAGTAAAATGTTATACTGCCACATGAAAATGAAAGGAAGAGCTGCATGTTTACAGCAATATAGTAGTTCTACATTAAAGGCTCCTTTTCTTGTGTACAGACTACCTGTACCTAAGATAAAACCACATCTAAGACTTAAAAGCTTGTGCACACGTATTTTTTACATACATATATACACGCATATACATATATACGGCAGTACTTTGATCAAACATACATAGATTTAAAATAAGAAAACTAGCAATTGAAATTTCTCATAGTATACAAATATTCAGCAAAACCAAGATACTTACAACATCCCTTTCAAAATAAAAAACCTCCACACTGATTCCTTAAGCTAATTTCAGCTAGCTTGTATCTTCAAAGAGACAGAAAGTCTTCATTTTCTCACCTTCACCATTCCATTCCAGAGCACATCCTATCTACCTAGCCAGCTCCTGTGCAGAAAGTTTTCTTTTGTATAGGGATGCCTGGGGGAGTGATGGAGGGAGGAGCTTGGCTGCTCTTCTGACAGCAATAAATGAAATTTTGTGATCTCACTGGAAACACAGTAAAAATGAAAAAGTACATGGGTGATACTTTTGAAGAATAATCACCTAAATATTAATAAATTAATTTCTTTCTGCTGAAATCAGTCGCATTTATTAAAAGCAATGAGGTCTTTTTGTTCAATCGGAAATATGTATGTAAAAAAACCATGAAAGCAAAAGCTGTCCTGCTTCACATTTTAGTCTGAGGTTTTAACCAGATGAACTTTCCAGCATACATTAAATACTGGCACAAATTTTGCCCTTTATTAAAAGCATTTGGTTAGAAATTTGAGTTACATATTACTGGTTTTCATTCCTTAACTTCTATTTTATATTATTCCCAGGCTATGATATATGTTCATTGTACCTTATAAAGACAAAATTTCAAAGTCAAATATACTATCTCATATATACGAGATCAGAGCCCAAAATACATTCAATACCACAGTATGCCACAACTTCTCTTAAAATATACAAACCTGGTTTGAGCAAAATAAAATCCACAACATTTATCCTTGCATCTGAAATCACTTAGTTTTATAATAAAAGTTACATATAAAGCCTCCTAGCAACAGGTATTGGATAGTAACAGGTATAAATAGGTAAGCCCTTTTCTAAATACAGTTATTTCTCTTACAGTTACATCAACAGAACCCATACTGTCCAAATTTTTTTCTTACTCTTTATTGGGTAGATTCTAAATCTTTCCTATAATCTTTCTGGATGATAAGAGTTACTATGGGTTTTGCTGGAAGAATTCTACTGAAGGATCGAAGCTGTCCTTAAAAGCCAGGCAGCCCTAATGCATGCAAACAGAAAAACAATTGTGATCAAACACTTTGCTTGATAGATATCATCAGCAAAGGAAACAACTGAAGATGGTTTTAAAGAAATAAAGACGCTAAGTGTTCTGTGATGCAAACAACAAGAAGCCCTTTTAAGTTCCATTGTAAGTTATTTTTCCAGAAAGCAATAGTATGTTCTTGAGACAAGTTCAATTAAGAGAGCAGAATTTTAAAGATCAGTAAAGCATCATTCTATAATGGCACTGTATCTGCTACAGGCAAAAGCAGCCGCATTTATAACGCTGTACCAGCTAGAATCTCTAAATACGAAGAAGTTCCTTACCTGGATGTATTTTTTCTGTTGTATCTTCTTTATCAATCTGTCCCTGTGAAAAATGGGGCACAGGGAGTAAAGACAGAACTCAAAGGAGCAAAAAGAGTTGCACCCCTTCTTTGCACAGTTTAGTATCTACAACGGGAAAGAGGAAGGCATGGAAAGCAACAAGATTTTTAGCTGTAGCTGTTAAAAGAAAGCCCTAGGACTTGCAGCTAAGAGCAAAACATGTAGACAAGTAACTTCTTGTGCTACTGTGTGAAATTTACTTTCTCCTATTAGGAAGGCAGTTTCTTAAAGGGGGAGCAAGGGGGCAGAAAACTAGCTTCAAAGGAAGAACACTGTTTTCTTCCCCGTTTCATTCATTCTTCCTCAGTATAACGAAAAAAAAAAAAGAAAAGAAAAGCTGAGTTTAACAACAAAAAGATAATGCTCATTATAGAAATTACTCACTCTGTTAATTTAGTCACCATGTTCTTGACATGGCTCTGTCTCTTCCATTAACTGCAAAGTATAGCACTCTTCTTTTTCTTTTTTATTGCCAGAGCGCAAGAAAAATATTTTTCCTTGGTAGCATTAGTACACCACCATTAGTCTAATGACTAAGAGCGTGCAGATGTCAAGAGCTGAAAAAACAGATTTTTGCATAATTAAATGTACCTTATGACTGTGTCATAACTCTAAACATTGCTTTAAATTACCGATCAGATAAATACTGTCATTAAAGACATCAAGGCATTCAACATGACCCTCTTATCCTCACATTCTATCCAGCCGCCTCGCCTGCTGGCTTCTATCTACTGCGAGATACTCTGTGGTGTAATCCTAGAAATCTGTGCCTCCTATATTCGGTGGGATAATAGACACACAGTGCATGCCTCGGCCTTAGAGGGAGAAGGGTTCATACAAGGTTTCTCTTCCTATTTTTCCCACTTATAGGAATGAGACTGCTTCTTCAGTTCCTAACAAATTCAGCACGATTTCCCTCCTTCTCGTATCTGACCAGGACCTTCCCTCAGTAGCTTACTGACCAGGAACCCCCTACTATAAGTGGGAAATCTGAAATTCAGATCATTGATAACCTAATCCATCTCACGACATCCCCATGTAAGATACACCTATATCTCTAAGACACTATAATTGGCTAAAATTACAAGATGGACACAAGATACCAGACAGATACAAGAGGGAATGGAACTACAATTACAAATAAATACATCACTATCGTCAACTGATGTCTATAAATCTAATTCTGAAATTTGCCTCTCAGTTATTGACACAACACTCATGCACAGAAAGTTCAAGTCAAAAAAGGGTTTTACAGAGAGACAACAAACACGTTTATTGAAAATGCAATGGAAAAATCAACACTACTTTACTTGCATGCTTAAAAACATCCAGTAACTTCAACCATAATAGGAAGGAAAATTACTCAAGCCTGAGAAACACATTCCATATTTTCAAGAAATGGATCCTGCAAAACAAAGTCACACAACACATACCTAGACCTTAGCATCTGCTGATGAAGAACTCTATTGAATTTGATACAAAGTTTCTTTTGATTGCTTTAATTTAGGTTAAGAGTCTCACAGAGACAAATCACAACTGCTAATTATGGCGCTTATTGCACCTTCTGGTTATGGTTCACTGCCCATGAGTTGACACTGACCACAAATGATTCTGAGACAAATACAGTGATGCCGATGAGCCTCCGTTAGCATCAGCAAACGCAAACCACTGTTTCACATAAAAAACCCCCCAAGACACAGAAAATTTAGCTGTGCACGTAACAGCAAATAGGTATGAACACAGACATCAAAATACTCTCCTGAAGGCAAAATCTCAATCTCTGGAGAGCAGGGAATGGCAAACATGTCAACTGGAGCACAGGCAAGGCATATTTTTAGTTTCTTTAAAGACAGCAACACCACAGATAGAGTACGTCTCTTTTGGGCATCATAAAAATAAACACAAGTCATAATCACAGCAAAAAGCTGATATTAACAGAAATCAGCTGTTATTTTTGCCTCCCTACCACATGCAATGAAAAAGTTTTCCAATTAACTTTAGAGTTAAGAATAAACAGTTCCTCTTCATTAATGCAACTTTGTGAAATTTTGTAAGCCTACGTAAGTGATATGACAGAAATTCTCAATAGGAAATCCTGGTTTTTCTACATTAAGAATCATACTTTCTCTTAAGCCCTCAAATCCACACACTGCCCCACAGCAACAGCGCTACATATACATTTCCAGAGTGTGAACCTGTGCTCGAAACAGAATTGCCACCAGTGACTGCCTGGGAAAGTTGTTCTGCTTTTGGTGCGATGGCTCTTCAGCTGACCTTTTGTGGGACAGCCACATACCAGCACCGTGGAACACAGGCTACACAGGAGTGGTTGCACAAATACGGTCCCTCCGATGACTACATTTGCCAAGGCACTGATGCCAAATAGAACAAAAAACCTAAGTACACTTCCCATTCTGTGTATGGAGTGAGGAAACAAGCTTGTGTGTTTAAAAGGAAGATGAGCTACTCAAAACCATCCTGGTTATGTCTTTCAGGTAAATATCTTTGAAAAATGCAGTACAGGATAAAACAGTCAGCAAAGTCAGCGATGGTTTCCATCGTACTCATTCAGGTAAGAAGTGGAGACCTGACTGGATCACATCACAAGGACTTACAGAGGAATGAGAGCTCTGATAGTGGATGGCTCTTCAACCCAACAAAGAAAAGCTGAAGTTGAAACTAGTCAAAGGTACACCAAAAAAAAGGGCACAAGTGTTTAACAGGATGGACAATTACATACCAAAACAACTTGTCGACACTTGTGGCCTTCTCAAATACTCAAAATCATTAGTGTTTGATTACATTAGACCTTAGTTTTCCAATCCCCACCTAGCTCTATATACAGACAAACAGTTTGAGAATTGCTAGCAGATTTTCATAGGACAATATTTCTTTCTAACACATATTTGGAGCAGTATAACAGTTATTAAACCTGACGCTTACAGCTCATAAATGATATTTCTCACAAGTTTACGTAATGGAGGCAGTCCATTGCTCAGCAATAAAATTTCATACTCCTTGGTAATTCAAGCACTTGCATCGGATACACTCGCAATGAAAATTATTTGCAGATTTCTGTTTGCTACAGCTGCGACTTCAGACAATTTGCGATCCTCCCTCCCGTCTGTAACCTAAAACTGGCAGACAGGGAGAGAGGCATCCCCACGATATGGGAAATACTGTAACCTCTGGCATATCACATTAAGAGCTGTGTCTAAATAATGCACACAGATTTATTACGATGCAAATTCAAATGTATCCATCGTGGGCTGAATTAATTCACCTGCTGGCCAGAAGCTTCAGGATCCTCCTTAATTTCAACTTCTAGATTCCAGGAATGCATCTTACAAAATATCATAACCCCAGAACAAGAGTAACAGGGGACAGCAGGCAAAAAGAAAAGTAGTGGGGAAATACATCTTCTTTGCTTTACTTAGAACGCAGAATAAATAAATATTAGATATACAATAAAACCAAAACCAACCCCCTCACAGAGAAAACAGTACATTATACAAAATACCTAAAGGCGCTAGTCTGTCACAGAAAAAATGAGGGACTCTGGCTAATATGCATCTCTGAGACAAAATAAAGGTGTGCCCCAATCCCTCTTAGAAAAGAATCTAATAAAGTACATGATGTATTTATCAAGATAATGATTTATATGATTGCCATTTCCCTTTTTTCATGCCGCACGATGAAATAAGAAATCACATGGACATGAAATTTGGTATTTGGTAAATAGCTAATTGGCTTTACAGAATAGCAGGAAATAGCTTTTATGGTAAGTACACATTAAACACATTGTTACACGAAGTAGCTTTCTGCCTAATGACCTAACGTACACTGAATAAGCCTGAAAATTAGCTCACTGCCTGAAGTTCAAGTTATTCCATCTGTTTCTTCTTACTGTTTTGAAAAACAGCATTTTTGAAGCATTTTATACTTTTCAAAAGATGCTAACAGCATGCAAAATACTGCTTCTACAATCTCTGAAAGATTTCCAGCATTTTTGATGCGATCTTGCTCACACAGTTTATTCTTGAAGTCTCACCTTTTATTGCGTGGCTCCAAACACAACCATGAAATGACAAGTGCAAGAGCACTAGCAAAGCTTGAGCCATTTGGTTTCAAACCTGCCCCTTCCTGTGGCTCCCTGTAAGATTAAAGTCTAAATTTCAACAGGTCAAGAATGCAACTTGTAAAAAATTATGTAATACCAGACAGCTTTACAAATTAAAAACAAACCAACCATATATGATAGTGAACTAGAATACAGTATTTAGTAGTTAATGTAAGAAAGCAAATTTAAAACAAAGTTAATGCTGAAATGAGAATTCCTCTCCTTTCTTCAAAGCCTCCTGGATTTCAGCTCTGTCTGCCCCTCCTCTCTAGCTAGCTGGGGTACCTGATTTATCGAAATGGCTTAAAAATTTAGTTTCTTTCTTTGCTTCCTGTTGCCATCACACTGGTTCCATATCTCTTACTTTCAATAATTGGCAGACATTAAAAATGTGTACGTAGTGGCTGTTTTGCTACCGTACCTGCAGAGCCACTGCTCCTATGTGGCCCAGTTGTGACAAGACACTCAGGCATGCCGGTGCCTTGAGGTCTCAAGGAACATTCTCTCACTCCTCATCCAGCAGTTAAACACAGAGCAACTGTAAACTCATTTGCAGTGATTTTCCATTAGATTTCTACAAACGTTCCCTCCCTGTAAGCAGAGCAAGAAAAATAATACAGAAAGTCTGGGGATCTGCTTGACTGTTGTCTAAAATCACTTTATTCCAGGTGATGTCCTGCAGCTTTGCAGGGCTTAATCCAGCAGCATGAGGCAGTTAGAGACACATGCTTCCAGAGAGCCACAGCAAAGACTGTGCTCAATGTTCTCCAAAAGTATTTTTGTGGCTTTTACAGCAAAATTGGAACATCAAGGAGTCTAAAACAGTGGGCTGTATTACTTGAATGCCTTGCTTACGCAAACACATAGGATATGATAGCCCAGGAGAATTCAGTCACACAACAAAATTAAATAGGATTTAAGATCACCAAGTTTCACATCCCACAAAATACAGACTAAATACCATAATTTCAAACAGTTACATCTGAGTCATGCCCATAAATTATATATAGGCTACAATACTTTCAGTTTCAAGCTATGAAGAATCTACCACATCCTTTGGGGATTTTTTTTCAGTGATTAGCTGGTCTTAAAATGCATGTCTTCTTCATATCTTGAATTTATGTAGCTCTTATCCTAACTACAGAACCTATTACAGCTTTTCCTGGAGGATTAGAGAGGTCTTGTTTATGAAAAACATTTTCTACTTGTAGTTGTATAATTACATTTAAAAAAAAATGGGGTTGGAAGTGATGTCCTAAAGCCAACTAGTTCACAGTTTAGCCGAAAACAGCATCAACACTACCGATGTAATTCCTGGAGATATTTGTTTAGTCTTTTGCTACAACAGATGGCGATTCCAAAACCTTCATATGCAACGTATTCTAGTGCCTCACTATTCTCACTGCCAAAAAAGGTTTTTCTTGTGCTTCATCTGAATTTCCGGAACTGCAATCTCAGCCTGTTGCTTCTTGTTTCATTCATCACGGACATGAAGATGAGTTTATTTCACATTTCCTCTTCATTATTTGAAAACTGCTATCAAGTTTCCTTTCATCTTCTCTTCTGCAGACAAAATCCATCTGAACTTTACATCGGAATTCATACTTTGCAGGCTCCAAATGATTCTTACAGCGTATTTCTAAATCCTTTTAACATTCACTTTGAATGCTGTGACTGCCAAACCTCACAAAGAGAGAATGGAGCAGCAGACAGAATAAGTTGGGAAATTCTACAGCATTCTTGAACCTACTACAATTAAGGAAATATCATCTTTATCCTCTTACTTATTAGAGTTATTATTCATCCAACAAACACTTACATTCCAGGCATTTCCATCCTTACTTCTGCCCTTATGTCAACATCCTGGCTTCACTCCTGAGACCTGTTCAGTTCTCCACCACTTCCTTTTTGGCTCAACAGCTGTTTGCTCAGAAATTCACAATTTAGCCAAAGACGATCAGATTTTAATGGAAATTGAAAAAGAATCCCTGGACTCATACAGACATCTTGTTCCTTGTCTTCTAAAACCCAAAGCAAACAACAAACATTATAAACTAAATCATCTTACCACTATTCCTAAAATGACACCAACGTGATGAAAGGCTGCGAGGTTTACTGCATAACGAAGAAAATCTTACCTACAATATTTTTTGCATAATACTGCTTTTAGTTCGGGCTTGATAAACATACACACAGAAACCAGAAAATTATCACTATTACAATAGTCGTATTTTTAGCAGCCCTCAGTAAATATGATCTTTGGTGGACAAGGTGATCTCCAGAGATCCCTTCAAACTGCAATGATTCTGTGATACAAAGGGTTAGCTGTACTTTTTTTTTTCCTTCAAGTAATGAGCTGTTGATCTGAAAGGTTGAAGAAACACTGTATTATATATAAGAATAGCAGCGACTATTCACAAAAAATTCTTTGATGCACAAAAGAAAGAGGAAAAGCAATTTTTAAATTGCATAATTATGTAAAACACAAAGGTTTTCTGTGCATAAAAAAAAACCCTTTTAAATCTAATGTACAATAGACGATGACTGCCCCAAAGACACAACATTAACTTTACTAAATGAATAATCCATTGGTGATTATGGATAATGAAATGGTGATTAGGGTTTATGAATGAAATTATTATTTCATTTTATCAATGAATAACACAAAAATAATAGCAGAATTTCAATATCTTTAAGAGAAAACAAGAAATTACTTTAAAGTAGCATGAAAATTATTGTGGTATCAAAAGAAGTCATCAGCCTCTTACTGGACTAATGCATACTTAAATTTAGTAAGGCACTTTGCTCAGTATTTACTTACAGAGAAAACTTCACACTGCTTCATTCTTCTCCAGTTCAGAACCCAATAAGATTACATACTTTATGCATGACAGCATCTGAAACACTTTGACAATTACCATTAGAATCATAGTTCACAACCAAACTCTGAACAAAAAAAAAGCCTCAATTTTATCTTTGAAAAAAAATGAAATTTATTAATGAATGCATTTCACAGTTGTCTTAGGAGATGCCTTAAATCATGCTTTCCACTGCCATAACAAGATAAAACAGTACAAATAATGCAGTTAAGGGAGGACTTTGGTCAAGGCAGATCTCATTTAACCATCATACCGTCCACCTGCGGTTGTGATGAGGAGACTGGGCACTCAGCGATGCTATAAAATGTGATCTGAATCAAAATAAGCGAAGTTTAAACTAGCAGAAGTAAATGGCTGTTATGCCTTCTACTTATGGTTGCAACCAGCATTGAACAAGAATGTGAATACCTGAATGTATCTTTTTTTCCTTATCCCTTTACACATTTTTTTCTTGCAGTGATTTTTTTTTTCACTAATTATTAGCCTGTTTACTGTTCTACCACAATGAAGTAATGAGTGTAACAAAAAGGTGTCCCAAGAAGGCAGCCCTGTGACACAAATTCACACAGGTCCCCACCCAGAACATGGTCCCTGCTGCACCTGAACACTTTTTGCATTAACAGTTAAAGTGCCAAAGAGATATTTGGGAGTTGGGGGGTGAAGCATCTCTGGAAAACAGTGTAAAATTTCATACCATTATACAATCATTTTCAGAAATCCTTTTTCACTAGACAAAGTAATAAGAACCTCCCTGGTCCTTTGGGGGAGGTAGCTGAGTCTTTGCTACCTGCTCAACTTTGCTAATCCAGGGCAGCCTCAATCAAGGAGCAAGGCAGGATCTCGCTTTTAAGTATTTGTCCCCCACCACAGACCCTTAAAAAGATAAAAGGGGGGACTTGGGCACTAAAAAGGCATGTGTCATGCCTCCAGCACCTCAGAAGCACTGCCTACCACGCCCGGCCTCAGGCTTTGACCTGAGCGCCTCAGGGCTGGCACCCAGCACCAGCCACACCTCAACGCCTTGGCCCCCAACAGAGGGGGACCAGTGGCCTCACCCTGCAGGCCTGGCCTGCCGGGGAAAAACACGGCTCCTGGGGATCGCAAGGAGAGAAGGTGTGTATTGGGTTTCTGTGGCAAGGTCTTGGTAGTGGGGGGGGGCTACAGGGGTGGCTTCTGTGAGAAACTGCCAGAAGTTTTCCGTGTGTCCGCTGCTGGCCAAGGCCAAGCCCATCAGTGATGGTGGAAGCGCCTCTGCGATAACATATTTAAGAAGGAAAAAAAAACCGTCTGTGTCTCAGTAGCCGGAGAGAGAAGAGAAGTGAGAGGATGCAAGAGAAAACAGCCCTGCAGACACCAAGGTCAGTGAAGAAGGAGGGGGAGGAGGTGCTCCAGGCGCCGGAGCAGACATTCCCCTGCAGCCCGTGGCGAAGACCATGGTGAGGCAGGCTGTGCCCCTGCAGCCCAGGGAGGTCCACGGTGGAGCAGATCCCCACCTGCATCCCGGGGAGGACCCCACGCCCGAGCGGGTGGATGCCCGAAGGGAGGAAGCTGTGACCCTGTTGGAAGCCTGCGCCAGATCAGGTTCCTGGCAAAGCCATTGCAGACCCATGGGGGGAGGAGCCCACGCCGAAGCAGGTTTTGCCGGCAGAACTTGTGACCCCACAGGGGACCCAACGCTGGAGCAGCCTGCTCCTGAGGGACTGCACCCCGTGGAAATTATGGGCCCATGCTGGAGCAGTTCGTGAAGAACTGTAGCCCGTGGGAAGGACTCACGTTGGAGAAGTTCGTGGAGGACTGCCTGCCGTGGGAGGGACCCCACGCTGGGGCAGGGGGAGAGTCCTCTCCTGAGGAAGAAGAAGCGGCAGAGACGACGTGTGATGAACTGACCCCAATCCCCATCCCCGCCCCCCTGTGCCGCTGGGGGGTGAGTAGGTGGAGGAACTGGGAGTGAAGTTGAGCCCAGAAAGAAGGGAGGGGTGGGGGGAAGGTTTTTAAGTTCTAGCAGTTGCTCTCCTCTCCTTCTCTGATTTTGATTGATAATAAATTAATTGTTTTTTCAAGTTGAGTCTGTTTTGCCCGTGATGGTAACTGATAAAGTGATCTCTCCCTGTCCTTATCTCGACCCACGAGCCTTTTGATTCACTTTTCTCTCCTCTGTCCGGTTAGAGGGGAGTGATAGAGCGGCTTTGGTGGGCCCCTGGCGTCCAGCCAGGCTCAAACCACGACAAGGTGCCACCCCGTGAGCAGCACCACGGACAAGGACCCGGCCCCGGCCCGTCACGGGAACGGACACCGTGGGAGCGGCTCTGCGGACAACATGGCGGATGCCGGGGGCAGGGCGGGAATACAAGCCCCGCCCCCCGGCCCCGCCTCCGGCCGTTTCCCTAGCAACGCCTCGGGCGGTCACCGTCCCCCTCCCACTTCGCTGCGCGGGCTCGGAGAGGTGAGGGGGCGGAACTTCCGGTCCCGTTTGCCCTCCTCGGAAATGACATCAGAGTGTCAACATGCAAGATGGCGGCGCATCATCGGCAGAACACGGCGGGGCGGCGGAAAGTGCAGGTGAGGGCGAGGCAGGGCCCGGCGGGGACTGCGGGGCGGCGCGGCGGAGCTCTGGCCCGGCCCGGCCCGGCCCGGCCCGGCCCGGCAGCAGGAGGACGGCCCGGGGCGGCAAGGCGGAGCGCGGCCCGGGAGAGGGGCGGTGGCGGGGGTGGGGTCAACGGGCGGGGGCGGCGGGCAGGTGGCGGGGAGCGGCGGGAGGGCGGTGGGCCAGGGCGGGCGGCCCTCGGGAACGCCGCCGCCCGGCCCTGAGGGGCTGTGGTAGGGGTTGCTCTCAGCGGGGGAGGGGAGCAGGTATTGGGGGTTTCTATGGCAACGCCGCCGCCTCCTTCCCTTTCGCACCGACGCTGAGGTGGAGGGGAGCCCCCCCCCCCCCCCCCCCACGGGGCCCCCCCCCCCCCCCCCCCCCCACTCCTCGGGGGGGGGCGAGTGGCTGCCCTTGGCACCGCGGCCTGGCCGGCCGAGGGGGAAGGGGTGCTGCTCGCTGCCGAACAGGGTCAGGTTGCCCAGCCTGGAGGAGGCAGAGCCGAAGCACCCCGCCTGCTTCGGGGGTTAAGAAACGGTCAGCGTTTCTTAAAGGAAGGCCGTGACCTAGGCAGTCCGGCAGGTGTGAACTTTCGGAGCTCACCTGAGAGACGATCACACCTCGTGGTGTGGGCTCGTGTGTAGCTATGTGACGTGCGGAAACAGACTCCACCATCTGTAAGATTGTAAAGTAGGTATGTTTATTCAGCGCTGGGCAGCACGGGGGGTAGTCCCACCAAAGTCATGGGCACCACAACATGGCAGCTTGCCCCGTTTGTATGTAGCAAAGTGTTACATATACATGAAGTTTCCCAATACGCCTATACATAGGCATAACCTGTCCCCGCTTCATATTAAAATTAGTTTCAAGAGGTCATTTCCCTAAGTCTCTCCCGACTATGCATGCTCAGTGATTTGAGTCGGTGGTCTTCAGGGGTCGTTTACTTCATCCACTCCTTTTCTTCATCTTGTCCTTTTGGTGAACTCCAGCTTCTATCCCCTGTATTCCACTGTCAGAACAACACAGCCGGTACCAACTGGCTCCCCATCCTTGGCTATCCTCATATCCACAAAGTGCCAGACGCTTTGTTCTCCTACATGCCTTCCAAGGCCTGTTAAAAAGATGGGCCATTTGCTACTTATCTCTCCTCTTCCACATTCCCTGCAGTGTTAGTTTCTTATCTATAGTTTACTTCATATGATTAGTAAGTTAACCTAAAACACAATGCTAGCAATTTAAGATGGATCTACAGTTGGCTTCACAAAGGTCCTTTTGTTAATCCTTTTGCATCCCTTCATATGAGTACGCTGTTGTGGCCTTGGCAGAGAATGGAATTGCTGAAATGTGTGTAAAAAGGCAAGACTCTTTAACAGTAAAAGTCATGAACATGGTTTTATTATGGCCCTCAACTTTTTTTGTTCTTGTTTGTGATGCTACCAGCACTTTAAACATTTTTACGGCTTTCACTGTGTAAGAGGTTTAATGCTTTATCAATCTGCAAAGCTGCCTACCTCTAGTGGCAAGTGCAAGTTTCAGCTGTACCTATCCACTGTAATGAAAAGAAATATTGATTAAGCCTAATATAGCACTAGGATCTTTCCAAACAGAGGTGGGTTTGGTTTTTGAACACATCTTTTGTGTATTATCACACAGAGGAAATGTGCACTTCTTCATAGCCTTTAGTGTTTTTCATGGTTAGGGTAAGCATTCGATCAATATTGCATAAAGAATTCCCTTGCCCTTCCAAAAACCCCCTCTGATGTTCTTTAAAATACAAAGAATCCAAAGTATAATATCCCTTTATTGACTTCGTTGCCTGTGCCATAAACAGGTTTTCTCAGGTTGCCCTCCTAAGGAGGGGGGGTTTATGATAACTAGGTATTTCTTTGATGTAGTCCTGTTTCTTTATGAAGTATGATTTCCCTGACAGCAACGTGCATCAAAGAGTACATTGTTTCCTTTTTTACTGCTACATTCCTTTTCCAAACATAACTTAGCTCAAAAGCTTGCATTTACAGGTGGGTTTGTGCTGGTTTATGTCATCTTCTTTCGCGCTTTCATTGTGTTACATGATTTTTTTTCACTTCGTGTACACTGATCTGTGTCTCAGCCAGTTCACTGTAAGTCTAGATCTGCGGAGAATAACTTTGGTTACATTATAAGCATATAAAAAGCCTTGAGTAGAAGCTAGGTATTTTCTTGCGGTCTTATTATTGCACCTGCTTGGTTAGAGACAGGGTTTTGTTCACGTAATGCAATTCTAAGTGGCTGTTGTGTCCAGCCACTGATGGAAAGTTAAAACCACTGATGATTTATTTTGCTTCCCAGTGGCTGAGCATTTAGGGTACTGCTACATCAAGCTTTTGAGAGTGAGAGAGGGGGAAAAATTTCTCCCAAAACTGTGAGGTTAAGGGAAGAAGCTTTTAAAAAAATGCCTCTTGGGTGTGGAGGAACTTGATTCCTTACATGGCAGGAGAGCTGGTTGAAGTTTATGGAAATCGGAACTATTATTATCTCGGATGCACCTGTTTTACTGGTAAGCAGAACTATCCAAAATAGTCAGTTTAGGGTGTTTCTGCATATAATATGTATGTTCTTAAGCTTAGCTATGTGTGTCTGAAGGCTGCAGTAGTAAGGTTGTCCGATCTGGGAGGGGAATGGGGATGCAGAGGTGTTTCAGACACTGCTGTGTGGTTGGCCATATGCTGTAGCTTTCAGACAAAGTTACTGTGAACCAAGTCAAGAAGAAGCCACTTTTCTGCAGGTGGCTTAAAGTCGCTGCCCTCCAGGGGCTGCAGTTGCTCTCCCAAACTGGCTGCCTGGCCAGAATAAATTCGCACCCACACTCAAAACCCATTGACAGAACATGGGAATTTTGCCATAAGTGATCTTGATCAGCATCTTTTTTAGGAAATGTAATGAATTTTAAGTCCTTTAAGTCTTGTATGGAATAAGAAGATCTTTTCACACTGAATTTCTCATATTTATGCACTAATACTGCATTATGGCAGCAAGTAGAAAGTAGTGAAACAAAAAACCCTTTACATTTAGAAAATATTTCAGCTACTGATTTTTGTAATAGTGCCATTTATTAAAAGCACACTAGATTCTGTATGCTAACTTACTACATTTTATATATATGATTATATTTTTTATATAATAAATATATAAATTATAGTTACAAATTATATTTATTATATACATAATACTTAAGCAAATGAACTCCCAGGAAGTTGATTGCATTGTAAAAGGATAAAATGAACATCTTAATGCCTCTGTTACTTTTATTCTAGCACACTGGAGCACCTGATAAAAATTAAAATATCAATATGTTCTTAATTTAAAAACTTTATTTTAAGGCACACATCTGCCCTGCCAAGTTACTAAGGCAATAGATTTTTTTTTGTGATTGACTGCTGCTTCTCTCTTTTTTTTTTTTAATGTCAGATCTCATGGAATCCTTCCAGTGATTTTGAGAAATACCAGGTTTTTTAGTAGCTCACAATAGCACTTGTGTCTTTGAAATTTTTCTCTACTTACAAACAAGGAATGAATGCTGTCAGAGCTCGGCTGTTCACTGTTCCCTCGACCATGACGGTGTGGTGGTATTTTTAAAAGCAGATTCTACCTATCTATTAAGACCAAATCTGTTATAAGATGTGTAATGTAATAAGACTTCAGATCAGGTGATAAACTCATCCATGAAGGAAAGACATCATAGATCCTGTAAGAAATTCACTTGGCCTCGTATGCTGAAACGTGTCTGTTGACAGTAGCTTTATCTCTGGAGCTCTTAGTCATTAGAATTATTAGTTCTGATCCATTTAGGGTTCTGAATCCCATAAATTCTTTATAAAGAGGGTCCATCACCATGTAATGTTTGTGCACTGCTGCAGTGGAAGATTTTTATTTTTTATGAGAGTGTATAAAAGCTACAGCAGTATAAATGTAAAAGGCCTTGGTCATTACTAAAATATTTCGTATCCCACAAATCTTGCCCCTCCCAGACCACCATGGCAATAAAACAACTTTGATCTATATCATTGTCATTATTATCTCTGTGGTTTGCAACTGACTTTGTGAATCAGTGCAATGAACAAAGCAGAAATGCGCTCTCAGGCCACCCTGTTTGAAGTGAATGCCATTTGGTGCTTAGCATCGGAACGTCCCGGTGACCTTCATAGCCCTTGCCAGGCAGAGCACAGGACCTTATCTGGAGCGATAAAGATGTATATGCTGCGGGTCAGAGTTGAATTTTACCACAGCAATTTCCTCTCAGCCAAAAGCCTGTTGCTTTTACAATGTTTAGACATGAGTGTGTGTGCACATACTTGAAAATATACTTCATATTTTTGTATTTGTTTGTATAGTTATTGTCTTTACTAATAGTTCTTGTATTTCTACTCTCAGTGACACTCAAATTTGAAAAAAACCAACCAAACAAAAAAACACTTTCTGACCTTTTCTCCCCCCAAAATAAGAATATAATGGAGAACCACATGTGGATTATCAGCAATCTTCATCTGTTCATCTTGGTGAACTTCTCAATTTAGTGAACTTGCCTGCTTTCCACCACTCTTACACAAGTGTCATGTCTTTTAAATCAAATTGCTGTTGCTTTTGTTGATCCATTTTAAGTTCCCTGTGTTGAGAGGCATTTCAACACCCTTTCAGCAGTGTGTCTTGTTCTATTTTTTTTTTTAAATATATAAGATGTTTATTTTAGTCTCAATGACTGGTTTGCAAGAGTGCACCATATAACATTTTTTTGTGTGGATGAGAAAATAAATTTATTAAGTATTTCCAATGTAACCAACTGACAGTTACTAGGACATCATTAGGCCTCCAATAAGAGTTGGAGAGTCCGTTTTTGTGCCATTGTCATCATTTTCAATTCATTTTCTCTTCATGAAAAGTGGTTTGTCTTGTCCTTACCTAACTGCTCAAATAGCAGTATTCATTTGAACTGTCAGTGTGGTATCCAGTAAACGTGCTGACCACAAAGTAATTTTCTTTCATTTTAATTTTCTCCCCTTGTGTTTTAGTACTAGAAATAAAAAAAAATAATAAAAAAAAATAATTTAAAGGACCACATGCTTAATTTGGATTAGAATCATAGAAGCATAGAATGGTTTAGGTTGGAAAAGACCTTTAGAATCATCATGTCCAACCATTAACCCTGCCATCCCACCAGTAACCCATGTCCCTAAGCACCTCGTCTGCCTGGCTTTTAAATACCTCCAGGGATGGGGACTCGACCACTTCCCTGGGCAGCCCATTCCGGTGCTTGACAACCCTTTCATGGAAAAATTTTTTCCTAATGTCCAGTCTAAACCTGCCCTGGCGCAACTTGAGGCCATTTCCCCTCACCCTATCGTCCATTACCAGGGAGAAGAGGCCGACCCCCACCTCGCTACCCCCTCCTGTCAGGCAGTTGTAGAGGGCGATAAGGTCTCCCCTCAGCCTCCTCTTCTCCAGACTAAACAACCCCAGTTCCCTCAGCCACTCCTCGTAAGCCTTGTGCTCCAGACCCCTCCCCAGCTTGGTTGCTCTCCTCTGGGCATGTTCCAGCAATGCAACATCTTTCTTGTAGTGAGGGGCCCAAAACTGAACATAGTATTTGAGGTGTGGCCTCACCAGTGCCCAGTACAGGGGCACCATCACTTCCCTACTCCTGCTGGTCACACTATTTCTGATACAGGCCAGGATGCCATTGGCCTTCTTGGCCACCTGGGCACACTGCTGGCTCATATTCAGCCGGCTGTCAACCAGTAGCCCCAGGTCTTTTTCCGCCAGGTAGCTTTCCAGCCACTCTTCCCCAAGCCTGTAGCGCTGCATGGGGTTGTTGTGACCAAAGTGCAGGACCTGATACTTGGCCGTGTTGAACCTCATACAGCTGGCCTCGGTCCATTGATCCAGCCTGTCCAGGTCCCTCTGCAGAGCCCTCCTCCCCTCGAGCAGATTGACACTCCCACCCAGTTTGGTGTCATCTGCAATCACCATTATCATTGAAAAATGGACATCACAGTTTCTTCCCATGATGCAGAAAACAATCATTTTCTATTCTTTATACAATAGGGATTTCTTTTCCTTCTTACTCTTATACCTTAATTTTTTAAGACAGTTTATCAGGAAAGGTATACTATTCCTTCTGTTGGAAACAGATGGAAAATAAAACTTTGTAGAATTGTAAGTCTGAGGAGAGGCAAAATTAACTGGTTGAATTCTACGAACAGTAGTTGGGTAATTTTATAAGTGCCAGGCTTTTTTGTTGTTTTGCCATCTCTTTTTTCCATCAAAGCTGTCATGTGTTTACACGCACAAAGTAAAGGAAATTAAGGAATAAGATTTTAATCTAATCTTTTTAAATTCAGTTGTTACAGCAGAGTTCCTTTGTCAGGTTTCTCACAGGAAGAAAGAAGGATGATGTTATATTTAATGCTGAGCTGGGGCTGAGATCTAGCCTTTGCTCTTAGATCTACCACAAACTCATTAAACCTGAAACAATATAATTCCTCTCTTTGTCTCAGGTCTATTAAAATATAAGCAATACTTGCCGAGAGATGTTTCACTAAATCCATGTGTGGAAGTTATTAAAAGGAATAAAGGACAAATTAAATTTAACCTTCTTTTGAATATTTCAGTACTGGTGGTAGTGGGAAATGGTTGTTAGTCCTCCCCAGTCATGTCTTGGAATGATGGAAAAACAGCACCCAGTTGAGCTGACAGTTTCAAAGTCTTCTAGATGGAAGTTTAATAATTATGCAAATTCCATTATAGAAAGAAGTGAAAATGATTTTACTACATCTAATCTCTGTGAGCTTTTTTCACTGCTAGTTTCTGTGTTAAGAACAATACTTAGTTCTTTATTTTAGCAAGAAAATATTTTATTTATTGTATTTTACGAAATTATGAAACGACTTTAATTCTGTCAAGATTAACGTAGAAATATGACTCTCAATTTCCACAGTCCCGTGAAAGTATCAATCATATATGAAAAGTACCTTATTTACTAGAGTAAGCCACCATTTGCTTTTTTGTTCTTTATGGCTAAATATCCTGCTAGCAGTTTGGAGAAGCAAGAGCTGAAGGGCCCCTGCACATCTTGAGTCTGACACTGTATTTCAGGAGAAGATTGTTCTCCCTAGTGACTAACATCAGACTTGATCTACTGACCTTTAGGTGTTGAATTCCTTTAATTTGTGTCTTATCTGCTCACACATAGTATTTTTACCAAGTATTTTCATTGGCTTTATTCAAAGAGTTTGAAAGCACTGTGAATTTGATGGCCATCCCTTTGTCTTGTGTTTTGTACGCGTTAAACCCTGACTTTGTAACATTCTTTTACTCAAGTAGTCTGTGCAGGTCTTCTGGCAATGAGTATGTGATATGATCGAGCCCGGGTGAGGAGCTTCACATACATCTTGCTCTCTGCATCACAAAAAAAAATCCCAGACCTTCAAGTATTTGAAGTGTTTTAACATAACAATATTATGCATGGTTGACAGTGTCTTCTCGCAGTAATGTCTCTGAAGCTGTATGTAGGTGGAGACTTGAGCATGGATAGCAAGAATATTATGGATGAGTCTGGAATGGGTGAGAGAAGCCGAGAGCATTGGAAATTAGGACACAATCTGAAATTGTGAAGAAGAGCTGTGAGTCTGCAAGGACTGTGAGTGGCTAACAAAGACTGTGAGCAAGAAATGCTTTCAGAGAATTGGGACATAACAGAATAAATGTAATAAATGGACTTGTGGAATGGTAATGGAGAGTATTAGGGCAAAAGGATTCAGGAGGCTCTTTATTTTGATCCTCCAGTGTTGGTCTATAGAGCTGTTGCCGCTGTTTCTAAAATGGAGAATAGGATTGGATGTGTGCTTTCTAGAAGCATCAGTTCTCTTACTGATAATTCAGTTGAGGTGTTGCCCACATTCACCAAATGGACCTGTCAGTCCCTGTGGTATAGAATCTGAGATGCTGTAAAAAGTTTCTTCGATGCTAAGGACTACTGAACATTTTGTTTAATTTGTTAGTTTTATTTTGTGTAACTGAGATTTGATTTGGAAAACATATTTCTTTATACTGCTATAATGGTTATTGAAGTGAAAAATTGCTTTCAGATCTCTAGCCCAAGACTACTCCTTGAAAGCATTCTCAACATACTGGTACTTACGTATCCAAATGATTCCTGCTGTGGGCAGATTAGATTATACAAGCCTAAAATTTTACCTTGGTCTGATTATATTTTACAGAATCTGGAAAGAGGCATAGGTGGCAGCTTGTTCTCCTTTTCTCTAAGTGTGAGGGCTTTCCTCATAGTAATGTGTAAACCCTGAGATCGGAAGATGCAGCACGGTGTGAATGGGGTAGCTCTGAAGAAACTGCAGTCCTGATAATTCTGTTTATTGAACAGTAGTAATGGAGAGTGCTGTAGCCTTTACAGTCTGTCTCCTTAAATCTCCTTCTAGTGTTTCTGAACAGAACAATGAAATAACCTATACATGCAGTACTGTCAAATACAGAAGGAAAGAAACTAAAGGAATAATTTATCTGAAAGAGCAGTAAATATTTGTGCTTCTTACTATATTAGAAATTAGGTAGTTTTTAAAAAATCAGTTTCAAAATAATAGTGACACCTGAAATAGACAGCCAGAATTTGTATCTGCAGCCTTTCAACGCTTTGTAATCCTTAATGACCATGTCCTCTCCCTTGTGAGTCTGGGAAATACTGTCATCCCAGCTGCAGAAACTACGAAACCTACTTAGGAAGTGAGACACAAACTCAGTGTGTTGTCTGTGATCACCCGGAATATCTGGGTGGAGCAGGGAATTGAACTAAGCTTGAGTTATAATGATTAAATAATCCTTTGGGCTCCAGTTCTAACACTGCTGATATCTTCTCTACAATTCTTCCCCATTTTTGGGAGAGGGCGGAATGACTGAGGTGATGTTGGTAACTCTCAAACTGAGAGACGTATTTAATGCTTGTAAAGCTCTTCATATATTCTGCCCAAGAACCTCACAAAGATGAAATTAGATGTTAGGATTTCATGGCCAAGCCAATATCTTAATACCATAATTGGATTTGTGTAAATGTATTTTAGGTCTCCTATGTGATTAGAGATGAAGTGGAGAAATATAACCGAAATGGGGTAAATGCGCTTCAGCTGGATCCAGCATTAAATAGGCTCTTCACAGCAGGCCGAGACTCTATCATAAGGATATGGAGTGTCAATCAGCACAAGGTAGAGTATTCCTATATCTAAACCTACTTTTTCCCAAGTTACCATGCTAGTAAGCTGCCTATAGGTGTATGTCCGATACTGGTTTTTAACAGCTGCCAATTATGATAGGGAAAATCATTTTGATATTGCTCATACTGTGATATCTTACATAGCTGTCTAGTTCTTTCACAAAAAGATTCTGGAATAGTGACCTCAAGCAACTCTGCATTAGGCAGCTTTTGATCCGTTTGAAGGTTGAGGAAAATATCACAACAGGATCTGATAGTCACAATCTTTTCCATTTGTGATGAGATCTTATAAACTTGGTTTTTCTTAATTTGCAGCAAGACCCTTATATAGCGTCTATGGAACATCACACAGATTGGGTAAATGATATTGTGCTCTGCTGCAATGGTAAAACATGTAAGTACTTAAATGTTTGAAAACTGCAGTATTCAGAAATTGTGTATAAAAGTATATTATCTGATGCTTCAATTATTTTCTGTCTTTTCTTAGCATGTAGAATTAATTGGTCATGTGTATTGTAAATATGATAGAGTAAGCAGATGTTTTAATGAAAATTTAAATGTGTATATAAATGATTCTTTTAATCTTTTTGAAAAGCAGATTAGAGTGGTACAAGTGTGCTCTAAAGTAATATATGAGCCATTGAACTTTACTTCTTATTCTTTCCAATTTAGTGATATCTGCTTCTTCAGATACAACTGTTAAAGTGTGGAATGCACATAAGGGATTTTGCATGTCAACACTAAGGACGCATAAGGTGAAAAACATTATCTGTAAATACTGTATGTTATCACTGACAGTCTTTTAAATATTAAGATGCAGACTTCAAATGGATAATGTTGTTGATTCATGTTGTTATATTTACTTTATTGTAGGATTACGTGAAAGCCTTAGCATATGCAAAAGATAAAGAACTGGTAGCATCTGCCGGGCTGGACAGACAGATATTCCTCTGGGATGTAAATACTCTAACAGCACTGACTGCCTCAAATAACACCGTAACAAGTAGGTACCTAGGGAGGGGAGACAAATGCAGTGCATTTTATTGAGTAGCATAATCTCTGAGATCAATGTAAAATAATAGATACCTGTTTGTGCGTGTACATAAAAAATGTGCAAGAAATTTTAAGGTGGCTTTAGTATGTAATCAGTCCATTTGTCTTGTTATATAATAGCTGAAAATCTAGAGCAGCCAACAGTCATGGCATTTGGAATAGAGGACAGGTCTCTTTGAACATTTTCTCCTGAAATGTAATGTGCTGGTATTCTCTGCAACTTGATAGAGCTTTAGCTTGAGAAGCTTTTTGCTCCTCAACTAACCCATTATAGAAATTTTCCCTTAGGTTATTTGTCAGCGCGTTTTCTGTGTATTATAATTTGCTTGTTTTTTGGAGGTTTTGATTTGTCTATATAGATGCCGAAAAAGTGCAGTACAACTCTTAAAGCAGAACTTGATATCAAACATTTGTTGTTTGATATCAACATTTATCAAATCTATCTCTCAGAAGAATAAATTTAGATTTAAAACTGTGCAAAGTAATACTAAGCACTACTTACATGTAGGGATAGTGTACTAGTGAGATCTAACTCACTAGTTAGGTATTAGAATGCAAGGGGAAACTGTCTGTAGATTCTACTTATCATGGTTAATCCTTAATATCAGCATCATCTTTTAAGAAGTGCTCTGTCCTGCTTCTCTATCCCAGTAAAGACATTACAATAAATTACGAGATCTTTCCCTGTAGAGCAATTCCAGCACCACTTCCTTAGAATAGTCAAGATAGCGCTGGTTAAGTTTCTCTTCTGCGAAGTATGACACTGATCTCCAAGTTCAGTTTGATTTAGTTAGTTAGTGAATGACGTAAATCTGGGTCATCAGCATCCTGATTTGTATCAGCTATTTTACAATACGTATTTTCAGAAAGAGGTCTAGTTTGACCACAGTGTGTTTTGCTGTCTATAGGTCTAAATAAGAGGCAGGCATATAGTTTTGTTTTGGTGTGGGTTTTTTAAAGTACTGTTTTGGCTAATTCTGAGTGGTGTGTTAATCTTACGGATTTGGTAGCTTCTAAAACTAAAGGTATGTCTGGTGGGCAGAACTGTCGGGTTTGCATTTGTTCTCTCTACAGGACTTTTAAATTCAAGTATAGCTTTATGCTGGCATGTCTGTGTAGCCTTCAGAAGAGACATGGTTTCTCGTGAGCTGTCTTGGACTGCAGAATAGTATTGGGATGGCACATGACCGCCCATATCTAAGTAGATTTACATTGTATTTCTCAGAAGTTTTCATTCACTGAAAGTAGAATTACTTTATCACCAAACTTTGCTGATAACTGTAAATTATGCCATCTTCTGATTGAACAGGGAGTTTTTGAAGGAAGAATTTATTTGGTGGCTCACAGGAAAACTCGTTTTTGGGGGTTAAAAAGAAGGATTTCTTGAGCACCGCAACAGATACAGAACCAAAATTATTTAAGTGAATCATAATTGGGAGACAGGGAGTACTGAGGAGCTGATGCTTGTTTTGAGCCCAAGATCAAATGGAAGTGGAGGCATTACCTCTAAGATGACAGAAATAAATTTGCATTTCTAGAGTTAGAACAGTGATACTTCATACAGGGGAGAAAGGGGAAGCAGGGGAGTTTTTCTGGTGCTCCCAACTAGCAGTGTTTCTATTGGGAAGAACACGGTATATGTCCATAAAAAAGCTGGTTTTCCTCAGTCCTTTCAAACATATTGATTTTCTTTCAGTGTGCAAGTGAAGATTGTTCTTGTACATTAATTTTTTATCTGATTACAGGGAAGCAATGTACACAAGCCAACGTTAAAAGGAAGCCTATTTTTAAAGTCTCTCAGTCAGCATAGCTGTAATTTAAATTAAGTGGAGAGATTTTGCTTTTGAGAGGTAGTCCCTTCCAAAAGAGGGTGCAGCTGAGCTTTGCGTTTGTTCTGGCAGAAGTTTTGCTTCTGTACATTTAAGATTCTCTCTTCCATTCCTGATGTCCAGCTTGTGACAACTCTGTATGTTACCCTTTCATAAATTATTGTGGTTGTTGAACAGTGTGCTAACCTTCAAGAATTTTCAGTTCTGCTTTTTGCCTTCAACTGTTCACTGGGGACAGTGGAAGACTATGACTTTATTTTGGCTACAAATAATAAAGTTCATTTGAAAGTTTACATTTGGGTAACTATAGCTAGTGGTTAAGAGGACCCTGAAGTAAAGCTGCATAATTCTTCCACTGTAACAAAATGTTTATGATACGGGGTCACAAATACTGTTAGAAACTTATTTCTATAATATACATGAATCATTTATATAAAAGTATCATGTTTTTGCTGGCAATAGTTTGTTGCTATTCTCAGCCTTTTTGGCATACTGATCGTATGGTCTTGAGGCTTGATGAAATGCCTCATGTGCTCTCTGAATAGATGATTTTCATTTGCCATGTCTGTGCTTTTCTCAGTTGAAGGACTGGTGCTTTAATCTGTCCAAAAGTAGATTAGGCTAGAAGGTACAGAATTCCTCAACTCTGATGACAGTTGTGATGCTAAGGAGTTGCCATATGGTTTTCCCAAATGTAAAGGTAGCATCCATGCTCAAGTAACACATTTCAGCACTGCAGTGTAACTTCAGTAATGCATCTCCACTGAACTAAGAGAAGAGCCTTTAATATATAATGTAGAATTTTACTGCTACTTGCTTTGGAAAAAAAATCTCTGCACTTAAATCCAAATGCTGCGTATTATAAGATGACATCGAAGTATCATTCTCTAGTAAAGGAGCTGAGAAGAGCGAGAGTACCTTGATGGTCCTGGCACTGAACTGTGGTGCCAGAAGGGCACCAGCACTGTAATGACCATAAGTCTGAGGGGTTACTTTGGTTTTATGCTAGCAGTAGATTAAGAATTGGGATGGAGTTTTTTTAAGGCAACTCTATATATGGGGTAGTGTGGCACTGTTTTTGTGAGTCCAAGGGTATTAAAATACCCTTAAATACTATTTTTGAGCAAATTAGTATGTTTTTCAAATGACAGCATTAAAATTGCAAATGTAAATTTTATTTTGAAATAGCTTCTTCCCTGAGTGGGAACAAAGACTCCATCTACAGCCTTGCAATGAATCAAATGGGAACAGTTATTGTATCAGGATCCACTGAAAAGGTAAGCAAAAATCTGGTAAGGCTCATTCCGCTTCAGTTCAAAGTTTAGTATAAAGAGGCAATTTTATTAATTTTCAGTGTCACGTGTGTAGCAGCTTTTGTGTTTTTAATAGTGTAGAGTAGACCCATTTTTTTAAGCAGGAGTGTAAGCATAGGATACAAATACCTGCCTCAGTCTGAAGATCTGTATATATCCATATAGCTTTAATACATGGAAGAGACAATTGGATCATCTTGTGTAACCCTCTCTATATCAGTGATCATTACTTTTTACCACAAGAGCTCTGATTTTGGGGGCACGTTACTCAGATGATTATAAAAACTGAACTGAAGCAGTTGCCACAGGTAAGAAAGTGGTGCCAGCAATTTGTAAGACCCCTGCAGGAGGTAGGAAATGAAGTTCAAGTGTTCCCAAGAGATAGCCCATGCTCTTTGTTGTAAAGGATGGTGAAACACCCTGAAGTCCCCTGTGAGTTGTTTTTTTACCTTATCTAACCTTGAGAGACTTTTATTTCCAAGGCAACCTAAAAATGAAGATAGGATACACCAGTGAAGCATGAGAGGATTCTCAGAATCTTTTTTTTACCCATACCACACAATCCTGTTTCCAGTCACTTCCACTCTTGAATTTCTTAAGAAGACAGAAAAAGCCAGAACAAATGAAATTAAAATCAAACGAAGAAAGTCACCTCTGATTATTAGAGGTGCATAAGATCTAGTTATGTCTCTCTTGTTCTAATGGAAGTATGGTTTTGGTGATGGATGTCTGTGTGTTCAGAATAAGGGTCAGTTTATTCAGAAAGGCTTAATTTTCTCCAGAGAAAATGCATTGGTGGGAAGAATTATGTTAATGCCAGTTATCCAATGTCTGTTTGTGTAGGTTCTAAGAGTGTGGGATCCAAGAACTTGTGCAAAACTGATGAAACTCAAAGGGCACACGGACAACGTAAAAGCTTTGTTGTTGAACAGAGATGGCACCCAGGTACGTGTTTTAATTTGAGACGAAGGAATTTTACAGAATGCAGAAATATCATTAGTCTTTTGCAATATAATTATTTTATGTCGCAGATTACAGAAGGTAGCTTAACAAGTATTTTACAGATATGTAGTGATGGAGGGAGGGAGGCTGGTGGGTGAAAGCTCTGTTTTATTACAGGTCCATCTAGGTATGGAGGGGGTGGTTTACATAAAATGTCTGGAAACTGTGACTAGAGTTATCAACTGCCAGTCTTTGTTTAGCACTGTCGTAATGGAAAAGTATAACCATAAGAATTATGAAAGCTCTTTATGGAAAAAAAGATTTTAAAAGACTTAAATACCTGCTTGATTTAAGTATGGTGGTTGTTGCTCAGTGTCTTTCAGGCAGCTCTGATGGGACTATCCGCCTGTGGTCCCTTGGGCAGCAGAGATGTATAGCCACATATCGAGTCCATGATGAAGGTGTTTGGGCTCTGCAGGTCAATGAAGCCTTCACTCATGTTTATTCAGGAGGAAGAGACAGGAAGATTTATTGTACAGATTTACGAAATCCTGATATCCGTGTGCTTATCTGTGAAGAAAAGGCACCAGTTCTTAAGGTAATTGAGTTTAATTCAGAGAATCACAGAACAGTTGAGGTTGGCAGGGACCTCTGGAGGTCATCTGGTCCACCCCCCCTGCTCAAGCAGGGCTGCCTAGAGCCGATTGCCCAGGACCGTGTCCAGGCAGCTTCTGAGTATCTCCAAGGATGGAGACTTTGTGACCTCCCTGGGCAACCTGTGCCAGTGCTCAGTCACCCTCACAATAGAAAAGTGTAATTGTATTGCATGTTGTCTAATGAAACAGTGGCTTGAGTTATAAGTTGATAAAAGAATGCATATTGGGTAACAAGCATTTACTGCACCACATCTTCAGTATATTGGCTTTGTCTCCTAAATTGCATCTGAAGCTTAATTGTCTGAAGAAGATAAATGCCTGTCAGCTACCTAAAATATGCAAATTCAAATATTATTGAAATTGAATATGCTTCAAACATGAAAAGTTGTTTTTTACCAGGCTCTAGTATGGTTTTAAGAAACTAAGCCGGCATTGCCAAGGCTTTAGACAAAAATGGATGTTTCTTAGAAGCAATATATATGCACAGGACTGCATTAGAGTATGTCACATACTCATGGCAACCCGGAGTAAAATTCATTGTGGGTTTTTTGAACATGATGTTTTCTTCACTGGAGAAAACTGCATGCACAAATCCAAGTCTTGTGAAGAGATTGCTTTTTGGATTTTTTTTGCTGTCTGTAACTCTAGCTGACATGACCTTGGAACATGTAGGGGTATAAGGAATGTGCGATTGAAACAGATACCAGTATATAAGCAATCTGGCTTTCCTTGTGAGTAAACTCTGGCTTAGTATGTTCAGATAAAATCCTGGATATATTAATGCAGTTTTGAAAAAGTCAGAATCTGAGAAATTCCAGTTCACAATGGAAAATGAAAGCTATGGTCAGGTGTACAAAGATCAGAAAGGGTCTTAGCTACAGTGATTAGTTGTTGTCCAAGAAATAGAACAGCAGAGACAAACATACAGAGTTCTACTTTCTAATTAGTACAGTACTTCTTACATTCTCTTTTTAACCATGTGACCTATTTGAATGCAAAGTAATTCAGAAAATACTGTGCTTATCAAACTGTCCATTAGACAAGGTTGTATCGTGCTAGAAGCAACTTTAAATACAGGGTGTGTAGACACATTGCATCTATTATTGTCCATGCCAAGAATTTATTTGTTGAATATTTGAAACAATTTCTCTGGTGTTTCAAAAATTGCAGCTTAGTTATTTTTTTATTTAAACTTTGTATTTCTTTAGTTAGCTGAAAGTAGTGCTGTTTCTGAGATACATCTGAGTATGAGAGCAGGTCTACACAGAGCAAATTTTAATTGAACAAAGGAAAATTAAGTTAAGTGTGCCTGAAAGTATCTGTGGTTTCATTATTTAGATGGAACTTGATAGATCAGCTGATCCTCCTCCAGCACTTTGGGTTGCAACAACTAAATCCTCGGTGAATAAATGGGTAAGCGATGTATTTTACATTCTGTGAATTCAATTAAGGAGTTGTAGGACTTGCCGTCTTGGTGTGGCAACTGTTGGACTGTTGCTTGCAATTTGACTGTGACTTGCTAGGATCTGTAAGCTTTCTTTAAAAAAAATAATAAAATTTTTGATATTTAAATTGATGAAAAGACATTAAGCTTTGGGTTACTTCCTTTGCTGTCTATTTATGCTGCTTTTAGAAATAAATTATCTTACTCGGAACTGGGCGGTTAACATTGAAATAGCAGCCTGATTTGGCAGTTGTTACTCACAGATAAAAGCAAAGTTTGTAGATTACGATGAATGTGTCATTATTTTGTTTCTTTCTTTAGACTTTGAAGGGAATTCATAATTTTAGAGCATCTGGAGATTATGATAATGATTGTACCAATCCTATACCACCCCTGTGTACACAGCCTGACCAAGTTATAAAAGGTAACCCGCTGTTTTCCAGAGTGCTTTACAAAATCTGTTATCATTAGCAGAAATGGTAGATCTTTGAGACACTTCTAAAATAGTGTTCAAACCTTGGTGATATCCAAGTCTTACATAAAATAGTGAAACCAAAGAATAATCATACATGTTGTGTTACACAGTTTAATTTCATGTAATATTAGAAAAAAAAAATCACCGTAGTGACCTTAATTCTTGTTTGTTTGCTAGGGGGTGCTAGTATTATTCAGTGCCACATTCTTAACGACAAGAGGCACATATTAACCAAAGACACAAATAATAATGTGGCATACTGGGATGTCTTGAAGGTAAGTATATAATTTCAGATTAAACGCCTACTATTGGATGATTAATTATTTTGTACCTTTTTTTACATATTTTTTCATGTGTGAGATTCCTATGGTAGAACGTAAGTCATCTTTCTGCCCCAAGACATAAAGATTGCTTTTTGAAAGGGGAGGGGTCATTTCTGAGCTTTTCTGCATCTTTGCCTGATGTGAGGCTGGGTATTGACATCTTCATTCACCTGAAATTCAGACCCTTGAATTCTCTCCTGAAAATAGTAATGTTTGTTTTGATTGGGTTTTGTTTCAAAGAGGGCTCATAGAGACCGATGGGCATGTCTGCCCAAGGCAGTATGGAATAGCGTAAGAAAGCTCAGCCTGCACAAGGGAAACCTGTGCTTCAGGTCCTGCTACAAACCCACAGATCCCAAGCGAGAGTGCTGACTGTGGAGCAGTCTGAGAGCGTGAACTCGCCGCATCCCTTGTTAGCTGGCAAGATAGCAGGCAGGACTGGAAGGAAAGTCAGCAGAAGGAAGCACGGCTCCCGCCTGGTGTTACTTGCTCCTCTGAGAAGAGAGAGGCTTGGTGTGGCGTTTAGCTTGCTTTACCCAACGATTTGTCAGAGGAGAGGAAAAAGAGTGCAGAGGGAAAGGACTGGAATCCCAGATCAGTGAGGTGGTCAGCAATTTCTTCTCTTGCAAAATCCCATTTGAAATTCTAAATCTTTTTTTCATCTTGAGCTATGCAGTGCTCCAGCCAAGATTCAGTGACGAAGTAAAGCACGCCCAGCTAACTTACTGAGTTGCTGACTGATGTGAGAAAGAAGGGAATTAAGTTGGAGAATGTAGATTTGTACTAAAAATGATCTATATGACTTTTGTGGAAAAGTGAATACCTTTTCTTTCTTTGCGTTTACAGTTGGTATATATTTAAGTACAGTGTTAGATCCCAGGACCAAAATCAAATGCTAATGTTAACCTGTACCTTCATTCAATTCTCTGTTAGTAAACATTTCAGAAGCATCTCTTAGATATGTTTAAATACATATTCACTTCAGAGTTGTGACTACTCGCCAGGTCAAAATGTCATCTTACGTGTAGGATCACTGCAGTCTAAAGCTAAGACTCTTTATTGAGGATGCTGGAAGAAAAGAGGGAGGTTTTCTTACCTGGAGCTACACCCTTCAATCATTGCTTCCTGTAACTTTTCCTGGATTTTGAGGAAATAAGTCTTGCAAGGTTACAATCTTTAGAGTTTGCTCAAAACACGTGTTTCAGGTTTCAGGAGTCTGCAAGTGGATGATAAGAATTTGGATGTTAACAGACTTACTTGAGGAACTTTAAAATAAAAGTATAAAATAAAACAGATAAACTAAAACCGGAAAAAAGAATCTGCACACAAATTCACTCACTGCTCTTCCCATAACAGTAGTTGAGCTGAATTTCTAGATTTGTAACAAATATCAGTGTTTGATGGAGAATTGTACTGAACTATTGATACTGATGGGGAGAAGAATGACAGAGGATGCTAGGAGACAGCTATCTGCTCAACGATAGGGAAAATGGTTTTTATTAAGGTGAAGCAACACTTCCATACCTTCTCCACTACCTCAGAAATAAATAATAAATAAAAAATAAAAATTTCTTACCACATAAACTATTGTACAGTTTTTTGAGAAAAATGTGAACCTTTAACTTGTGTGTTTCTGGCCTACAGTACTTATGGAGAAATCATAAGTAGTCATCATTCCAAGTGTATATGAAAGTCAAGTAAAGGATTTGAGGTGTTGATATGACTCGATACTCAGCATTTATAAACTTTTGTAATTCTTTTGGTGTACAGGCATGTAAAGTTGAAGACCTTGGGAAAGTAGATTTTGAAGAAGAAATTAAGAAGAGATTTAAAATGGTGTACGTGCCAAACTGGTTCTCAGTAGACTTGAAAACTGGGGTGAGATACAACTCCTAAATCTGTTCTAATGCCCTATTTAGTATTTTTTCATATACTGCTCTTTCACAAAGGCTTTAGTGTGTTACAAGTTTTGAAGAATGATCATAATTTGTCTGATGGGTGAGATTTGTTTTGAAGCAAACCAGCAAATTTTACCTCAGTTCTTAATAATCTGAATAACAGATTATTTTTTTTTCCATGGTATGTTCAGTTTAAATCCACCAATACCAATTATGAATGAATACAGTTTGGTAAACAAAGTGTGCTATCATGCATTTAGAAATTATTTGTTTTGTATTCCCAGCTAAGTATGAACAAAATGAATTTATAGACTTGTTTCATACAAAACAACTATTGCATTCCTCTTCCTGGTGGTCTTCTTCCAACAGATGTTGACAATTACTTTGGATGAAAGTGACTGCTTTGCAGCCTGGGTTTCAGCAAAGGATGCTGGATTTAGCAGTCCAGATGGTTCTGATCCAAAATGTAAGTTTTAACTAATACTAGTGTTTTACTGAGACAAAAAAGCAGAATAAATTGCACTATTTAGGTTTCAAAGTATTCCAGAGTCACATATATCAGTAGCTGGCTGGATTTTAGCGCTTATTTTCTTCAGACTAAATTCTCCAGAGAATTCTCCAGTGAGAATGTTAGGGTTTTTTTGAAACATTTCAGTCATGTTCAGGTTTTCTATTTAACTTGGTTTTAAACTTTCAAGAAGCAAAAGGGAAAAAGTAATATTCCTAAACTTGGAACTATTACATAATCTAGAGAATGTTGTAGCATGTGAGTGATCCAACAGTAGTGATTCCAAAATCAGCTTTTTCTGGAAGATTGTAACATACAGCTCTGAGATTGTGATAAACAGATTTCTGTGCCCATAAATAGTTTGTTTTGGGAGCAGAACTACTCAAACTTTTGGGAAAGTTTTCAGCTGTGGATCAAATGTAGAATATGATGATGGCAGTGGGTTTTATGTAACCGAAGTTCTCTCTTGCTATGTCTTGACAGTAAACCTTGGAGGGCTTCTGCTACAAGCACTTCTGGAGTATTGGCCTAGAACACATATCAATCCAATGGATGAAGAAGAAAATGAAATAAATCATGGTTAGTATTTTACTTTTATTTATTTAATTTTTTTTTAGGATTTGCTCTTACATCCTGATTGTTTATATTTCTCTTTCTTAGACAGATAAATCTTGGCTTGCTGTCTTATCCCTGTCTCTGTATGCATTATCAACTAATGCTTTTTAATGCTTTTAAATTTGCTCTACACCAAAATTTGCTGAGTAGCTTCCTTCTTCTGAAGGTATCAGCAAAAATCTTGAGAACTCTAGTCCGTAAAAAAGTAGGTGATTCTGAAGTTACAGAAACATGATGCCTTGATGAAAAACAATTACTGGCAAAACTAAGTCTTGACTTGGAAAAGAAACAGCCTAGATAATGACAGCAAGGAGCAATAGTTCAGTTATTCAACATTAGACAGTATTCTCTTGACATAATTCCCATTTGTTTCTAGGTATTATGAACAATACAAAATAAAAGAAAGATTTCTTGGAAAAAAAGACATTCAGTGGCTATTAGAATAATACATGGGGCAGGTCTATAAAAAAACAAGAGTGGTGGTTTAACATAATAATGCGAAGTCTAGTCAGGCATGAGATGAAAAGCACAGCTATGTAAAATTTAAGATAGTGGCTGAATTTGGCAGAATAAAAGAGACTGTAACTAAGTTTGTGGATAACTTTGGAATTAATTCAACCCATATCAGAGCTGACTGAAAAGTCTTGTCTTTGGCGATGAAGAAATTACTTTCTCAGATGTAATTAAGAAAACTGTAAGTTCAGCAATATCTTGCCATTTTGTGATACAGATTGTGGCAAGCGTCAGCTACTTTCCTCTTTCAGAAATGACCTCCATGGAGGGTTACAGCACTTGGCAGGCTTTACTGGATAAAGTTGCTGATTCTTATACTTTTGTGTATTGGCAGCCTACAGCTTAAGAGCCAGACAATGTATGAGAAGTGTAACTCAGGCTTTTGTGTCGTTGGAACACTGACGCGGCAGTACTGATTTCTGTGAAGAGCTGTGGATTAGTGGAATGTTTAGAATATTCCCTGCAGAATCAGTCTTCATTTTCCCTTTCAAAACAGTTAAGAAACTGACACTGAACAGTGACTTAGGAGAATAAAGTGTACCAGTTGGACACTGAAATTTGTGTAAAGAGACAAGAACTTTTATACAGATACTTATGCATATATGTGCAGTATCGCTCCTCTCGATTGTTAACAAGTGTTAAGAAGAAATCTTTCAAACTGTAGGATTTTTCACTTGCTCTAACTTCAGTATCATATTCATCCCTTCTAATAGAGAATAGATTTTCTTTTTTGGTTTCTTTGCTTGATAAATTTTTGACCTTTCTTTCACTACATACGTTACTGGTCAGAAAGCTGAAGAATTATTCATCTCATGAGACTATGCCATTTAAATTTCTTGTGTCGCTTGAATTCAACATCATGTTCTGATACAGTAATTAGATTCTGCAGTGTAATTGAGATGATCTTTCTCAAGTGAAAGGAAGGCATCTAAATACTTCTATAGTGTGTTTCAAAATACCTGACTGACTAGAAGCTGCACTGTTCAAGAGGTGCATGAATAATGCTGATTTTTCTT
Source organism: Butorides virescens (assembly GCA_017310255.1). Classification (NCBI taxonomy): domain Eukaryota; kingdom Metazoa; phylum Chordata; class Aves; order Pelecaniformes; family Ardeidae; genus Butorides; species Butorides virescens. The sequence continues at coordinate 168,856 of JADKXX010006474.1, forward strand.
TATCTTATCCTATCCACCTGATATGGAATCGGGTTCTTCACTGTTTGAAGACCAGATCGCTATAACTAGCTAAAAATAAACTGAATTTAGAATGCGGTAATTTCAAGGAAATGTGAGTCCAAGCTTTGCTAGTTCACTTGTTTTGACATCGGGCAAATCCAGGTAGAAGAGCAAAGCTAACATTCCTCAGAGTTCTGTACTGTCAGTGTGGAGGGGAAAAATAGTCTTGTCTCGGGGGAATCTCTTTAGTTGATTTCTATATTAGTATTGTTTAGTTTGACAAATCCTCAGAATTCTGTTAAGGAACTGGAAAAAATCTAGTAATCAGGTTTTGGCTCGTGAGCTCTATTTCCCTTTTCTCAAAGGCTTTTGAAACAGGCCTTCCACAAGCCTGCAATGATCTCATTACTCTCTAGCATTCCTTTTTATATACTTGCTATGTGTTGGCAATGGAGATTTTCTTGTTTTTTATGAAGCTTATCATTTTGTTAATTTATGAAATACATTAACTGTAGGTGGAAAAGATGCTTTTTGATCTATGTATACCCAACTTTAAGGTCTAGTACAGCCTCACTGTTGTATATGTTTTTTTTCCCACCAGTGAATGGTGAGCAGGAGAACAGAGTCCAGAAAGGAAATGGATACTTCCAAGTGCCACCGCATACACCAGTTATTTTTGGTGAGGCTGGAGGACGCACTTTGTTCAGGTATAAAAACTCAAGAGTGTAAATTCAGCAGCCAAACAGTCACTTCTTTGTGCAAGCAGAAATGTTATCAAAATGCAAATACTTGCATCCGTTCTGTACTGTACATTCAAGTCATGCCCTTGGCAGGCAAATTAAGCAGCTGTTAATGATGATTTTGCGTTGTCCAACTGAGTATGTGAGTTTGAATGCCAACAAGGTGTGGGGTTTTACAATTTTCATAGTTGTATGTTGTTCTTAATTGTATGTCATAGCTTTGAGATCTTTTTGGGTGCCCTCTTCCTGCAAACTGATTAACTGAACTTTGTTGTAGAATGAAATTGTGATTTAGATTCTTGTAGAACTTCTCTTACGGGTCTGTTGTGCTGAGCTGCGAACATTAATGGCTCAGACAGGAGATCCTACTCGCCTAGAGAGTTGGTTTCTGCTCCCAAAATTATAACTGATGATGCATTAGAAGGCCCTAAGCTCTGGCAGGTGGGAGCACAGGTTCTGCACTGTAACACGTATATACTGATTGCCCTTTTGTTCCTTTTCTTTCCACATTGAAAAGCCTAACTGTGATACGTGATGTGTCAGAGACAGTTTATTAGTGCTGCAAAACAAATGCCAAACTTTCAAATACTGTGAAGCATTTAATACTTACTGACATAGTGGATTTTTAATTTATGGAGTGGGGGATGTTTGATTTGTTGTTTTTGTTTCCCAGAGCTGAATAGGCCCCAAAACTATGTAACTTCCAGTCCATGAATTGGTCAGTAAAACAGGGTAGCCTTTTTCAGCTTTGAAAACTGGTTTTCTTTTTTTTTTTTTCTGCAGTACCAATATATTTACATTGTAGCTGGGGCTTAATGTTTGCACCATTCTGTACTGGTGGATCTTATGTCTTAGGCTGTTCTCAGGAAAGACACCACTGGAGGGAGCAAGGCATGCTTATTGGACCTAAAAGGTGGCTTGCAGGACTCTGACAAAATACTTAATTGGAACTTACAAAATTATTTGTGGCTTTGTTTCACCATTGTATGTATGCATTTCTTAAAATTGGTTTTATTCTTTCCATTTGTTGGGGGCTTAGCAGACACTTTACGGGCAAAAGCTTATTTTTTCCCAAGCAGAAAAAAATTGCTTTATGCCAGGTGCCTTTCCCCTTCTGACAGCTTTGTACTTCAAAACACGAACATACACAATCCACGAGCAAAGTAGTTTTTTAAATTTCTCTGTGCCATCGCCTGTAGTCTCCCGAGATACTGCTCCCTGTTTCTGCTCCAGGGATCTGCCTGCAGCTGCTTTTTCTGGTCTTCACAAGAAAACACATGATCACGTCCCCAAGAAGTTTGATGATGTGAAGGGCCAGCTAACCAAGTTCAAGCTCCCTGCCCATTAAAAGGGCAGGGCCTCTCCTGAAAGCTTTTTAATGTACTTTACAATAATTGGTTTCATTCACAAAGGTTATTTCTGTATGTCCTAGGTTATTATGTCGGGATTCAGGTGGTGAAACTGAATCTATGCTTCTTAATGAAACTGTGCCCCAGTGGGTAATTGACATCACTGTGGATGTAAGTATCGCCTGTAGAGATTTTGCTTTTTTGTTGGTTTGTTTTTAAGGTGAACTACAATTTCTTTAACTGTACAGGATCTGAAATAACATTTCAAATTTTTGCCTTGTTTGTATTTAAAATAAGTGGTCTCAAGGTCTGTATTCAAGACGCTTTGAGACTCATCATTTTTTGATGTGTCCAGTTAAGGCATTTTTGCTCAATTTCTTTTGACAGAAAGTCTTAGAAAAAGGTTTCAAAACCCTGTGCATGACTGGCCTCCTTTTCAAGTGTGGCACTCAGGAACAGAGAATACTTTTCATATTGCTGCAGTCTTTTGGTACTGTCTAATTTCCTTTGAAATAACTGATAATTTATATTCAAAAGCTAGATACATGTATCATCTAAATTGAAGCATCTCAGGAGTATGAGTAATTTGGAAGTTGGCTGCAGTAGTTATGTTGATTAAGAATCTCTCTTGGTTTTTGATAATTAGGAGATGAATATACTTCACATACCAGCTGGTGGAAATAGAAGCTGGTAACAGTTCATCCTAAATTAACACTCTGCAAATTTGTTTCCTTCTAGAAAAATATGCCCAAATTCAATAAGATTCCCTTCTACCTCCAACCTCATTCATCATCAGGGGCAAAAACTCTAAAAAAGTAAGTAATGCATATTTGACTCTGAAAACTGCAGAAAGACAACTGCAAGCTCAAAAAACCCCCAAAACTCAGTTTGCCAGACAATCATATGGCGCTCGATGAATTTGTAGAAGTTCCTAGTCATTTAAGCAGCATCACTCTGAAGCATTAAATTAAATTAAATATCAGAATATTTGAAAGAAGCGTAGGTTTCTTTTGGGTTCAATGGACGGTTGCTTAAGTCTATGGTAAGAAATGTCCAAGAACTAACTACTGAAATTAGACTTTGGTGGTATTTAATCAAGAAACAGAGGAACTCATAGATTGTTATGCTGTTCAGAGCCACAGTTTTCTATTATCTTTCCTATTGCTAATAATGATGAATAGTAGCTTTTTTAAAAGGAAAAGGTACAAAACCTGAGAGCAGGGGATGCAGGAGTCTGCCTGTCGCATTAGCTGTAACCAGAGCTACGTAGGTTAGAAATCAGTGCAGGTCCTCACGTGTGAAGTCAGTGTCACAGACATCGTGCCTGCTGTTTATACACAACAATTCCCTTTGTTTTCCACAAATGCCTGGTTCCTCTTTAAGTTTTACTGAATTCTTCACATCAGAGATAATTTACAGAGGAGGAGCTTCATAGGTTTTTTGTATATGTTGTGGAAAACCTGCTGCTGCTTCTTACTACTTTAGAAAGGCCTTCTGTTAACGTGGCAGGGTGAACAGCTTATTCTGGCTTACCTCTTATTATTCCATATTCTCCTCTGTCCTTCTTTTACAAATCCCTTTTCTGTTGAAAGAATGAGGGTTGTGTACAGTACTCTTCACCTAAGGTTTAATTTAATCCAGTCTTTCGAATATCATACCCCTTTTCTGAGTCTCTTTTGCTGTGTGAATCTTTGGATAAGTAGCTGTTAGAATCATGGTATTCTGGACGATCCTGATAATTTACTGTTAGACTTACAATATTACCTGTGCGCTTGTGTAGTTTGCTACAGATTAAGGTATTGTGAAGATAAGAAATAAGAGTTTCTCCTTTTTTTTCCTGCCAAACTTCACTTACCTTATATAGAGACCGACTGTCAGCAAGTGATATGCTTCAGGTGAGAAAAGTGATGGAACACGTGTATGAGAAGATCATAAACCTGGATAATGAGTCTCAGACAACGAGCTCTTCCAATAACGAAAAAGCAGGAGAACAAGAAAAAGAGGAGGATATCGCTGTGCTAGCAGAGGAGAAGATTGAACTTCTGTGCCAGGACCAGGTAAGTTACTTGGGCGTTTTAGCCTGTGAACACCACCGATGTCTAGCAATGAATCGCTTGTGAATTTCTGAATGCTGAGCTTGAAATCCGCTGTAGATTATCTGTTACCTGTAAACTAAGTGAGTGTTTTGCCATCATGTTAACTTGCTGCTGATGCAAGTTCCAACAGCTGCAGATAGCCAGATCAAAGAATTTATACAGTGTGCCTATCCAATTTGGTCTGGGCTGGTAGCCGCTGTAGGATTGCTTACTCACACCCAGCAAATGGACTTCATGCAACTCCGCAGAGTTCCGTTTCTAGCATTTTGGGAATGTTTTGAATTTTACATTTCTAGCAGAGTTCAATATTTGTCCAAGAGTATGAATTGCCTAGTAGGTGTAATAAGAGCATGAAGATTAAATATGGAGGAGGTGGTTGTAATGCCCAGTTATACGTTACATTGCTAAAATCTTGCAGTAATGCATTGGGTTTACTTGCCAGCTGAAAAATCTGAGCCTTTGCATGGTTCATCTTTGATGCCAGTTCCCCCGTAGGCTTGTTTCGCCCAACAGGAGTGTTTTATCTTTGAATGTCTGACGATCTAGCAGATTTGTGGAATAAAAGATGAATTTTTTACTCTTTAGGTTTTGGATCCGAATATGGACCTTCGAACTGTAAAGCACTTCATTTGGAAGAGTGGTGGTGATCTGACGCTTCATTATCGCCAGAAATCAACGTGAAGGGAGTGGTGGACCCAAATGGTTACTTATTTCCTTGGCCATACTGTACTGGTTCCAAGAGTAGTACTATAGAAGCCCACTGAACCCCTAAGGTAGATGAGACTTCTAATGACTCAGTATGGATGGAAAGTATACATTTAATTGAAGTGACTAATAGATCTGTAATATAGAGGAAAAAAAATCTATATGACTTAAACTAAAGTCTGTCCTAGTCTCAGCCAATGAGATGGGAAGTCCCTGAGTGGTTCGTGTTGTGTGAGGTGTACAGAGAACGGGTGATAATCCGGTGCAGACTTTTGCTTCCTCCTTTTTGCTTCTGTTTTTTTTTTTTTCCCCCGAACATAATATCCTCATCTGCTCATGCTTGATATAAAACCGTTTTGGCCATAATAGTCGCTGTGTTCACACTAGAATTCACAACTGCACACAAGGTATTTTTAGTACATTCCATTCATAAAGTTCCTGCAACGATTTCTCACAGGTTACTCAAAACATTTCTACCACTTCAAGGAATTTGGAAAAGAAAACCAACAGAAAATAGGCATTGCATACTTGAAAGAATCGGCCCATTTAATCGCAAATGAAGGGTTAACATTAGAATTGTTTTAATACTGCAACGCAATTGTTGCTTTGGAGAGCTGTCGACATGCAGAATAAGAACACTAGATAAATATTGTAGCGGGGTCAGTCCAATGATGCTGTGCATCATAACAGAGCGAACATGCTTTGCAGCAACTTCAAGAGATTTTTTTTGTTTGTTTTTAAATATATATATATATATCTACTTCCTGCACTGTGTCCTAGGTGTTCTAAAGACACGCTAGTCTAATTTTTGGTAACTGTGCTCCAAAACTATGTGACTTTTTGTTAAAACTTCAGACCGTTCTGAAAATAACTTCATATGTTTAATGTTAAACTTTAGAAACTTCTCAGCAGATTTCATATTCATGATATAAAAATACTTACTCTTCTTTTCCGAAGTTTTATATGCAGTTGTTCTTTTGTTATAGATGTATGCGGATCTTCTTTTCACTCTTATTTCTAAAAAATCTGTGACTGTCATAGACTCAGAGTAGTCTTTTATAGAATTTAACTTATTGGGGGGAGGGGGTAAAGGCATTTCAACTTCTCGTGAGAAAATGTGGGGCTGTCCCACAAAACCATTTGTAGCCAGAACAAATTACAAATCCTCATAAAGAAAGTGTGTAAAAATGAGACTTGTCTGAAGCAGAAGCACAAGTGCCTTCAAAGGGCAGTAGATTATTCGAGTTTCTTCAGGAGACATACGCTCTTGCCCTTCCTGTATCTTGCTATCAAGATTTAGGTTGAGGCCTAAAGAAAGTCCCAATAAATTATATTACTGGGATTGTATTGGTCAAACAAAAAGGAAAATATTTTTCATTGTTATTTTATTTGAAACAAAACAGTCAAATCATTACCTTCTGCACTCTTAACCTAGCTAAACAAACTCCTTGCTTAAACAAACCATATGGCATAGAACCAAGCTAGCTTGTCTTTTTCCCTGTCTTTGGAGAGTCAGTTTCAGTTTTTAATCCCCATTTCTGTGTATGCTCAGTTTGACACCATTGTGCTCTAACCACACATTTTTAGTGGTGTTTGTGAATTAAATGGTTAAACAGAACCGTAACTTTTATTGATAAATTGTCCTGACTTGTATTTATTAATAGCAAGGGTCTATGCTTGTTCCAATAGGCACTGTTTGGGTTTGGGTTGGGTTTTTTTCCTGGTTGTCTTGCTTTCCCATCATATACATTGGAATCGCTCCCAGTAATTTTGTTTGAAATCAGCCAAGGTTGTAATTTTTCTTTTTTTTTTTTTGTTTTTTTGGTTTTTTGTTTTCTTTCTTTCTAACCATCCCAAAACACAGTTTCAGGAAAGATTGACAGAAGAGTCTGCAATGCCAGAAGGGTAAATGATGTTTCACAGTTGTATAGAATAAAAGGCTTTAGGTAAAATATTTTCCATTTGTTTTGTGTATTGGATCGAGTGCAATCTTAGAGCTTGGACCATCGCCAACTAAGGGTTGTACTACGAAGGACTTCAAAGTCCTCTGAAGCCTCAAGTGATGGAAGGGCTGAAGAAATGGCGGTGCCATAACAAAATTCCTTAAAGATGATCTTCTAATAGGGTTGGACATAAGGATTTAGCAGGCACACAGCCCTTCCGATACAAGCTCTGAGATCCCGTTGAGGTGGAGAACGTGCTTGAGTAATGCTGTTTGCTTGGGCAGCGTGTGCCTTTGTGCTACCAAAATGTTTTGTGCTAACACCGGTGTAGCAGGTAAGAAAAGACAGCCCTGCCACAAGTGACTCGTGCCAGCTGACACGGAGTTTTCTGGATGTGGAAAGATTATAGCCCTGTAAGAGACACATATCAAGAAAGGGATTGACTAAAGTAGTTTCCTGTGCGATGTGGTGAGATTCTTCTGTGAGCAGTTGAATCATTTTGAGACACAAATAGAAGGAAGTCACTTTGCACAAAGGCCATGCAGACCAGTGGGGCTGATTAGAGACCAGACAGGGGCACGCTCCATCTCTTTCTGAGGATCCTGTGGCAGTGCTCTAGCCATCTTTTTCATGGGACTATGAATGCTTCGTTATTTTTTTGTAGCTTAGAAATGTAACTTAAACCAAACCATTGCTTTGAAGCTGCTGTGACAGGTTAGCAGAGTCAAATCAAGTGCAGCGAGTGACCTGTAGCTGCTTTCACTCACCAGCCAGAGGCAGTGGTGCCTGATTCTTTCCTAATTGCTTGGAGGTGAAAATACTTGCCCAGTTATGGGGAAAGATGGAGAAGGGTGAGGGTGCTGAGGAGAATTCTGAATTAAATGCTTCTCCCCTGCAGGCTGCTCTCTGCTGCTTTGCCGTTCTGCTAAATTCAAGGTGCAGGAGCACAGGGGTGCTGACAACAGTCGCCCACTTCCCCAGTTAGTGCTGTAATCCTTAGTGCTAGGCGAGATTAAATCCTGAACCCCCAAGCAGGTGGAAATGTATAGTTGAAGCCCATCAGCACACATGCGAGTGCTGTGATCTCTACTCCATGTTGCAGCTTTTCTCAGTTACCGCTAAGAGGAATTCAGTCAAGTACAGAGATTTGGATGAGCAGCTTCTAAAGGGAGCCTGGAGTAGCACAGCAGCAGGTTTGTGCAGGCTCTGTAAATCAGCAAGCCTGCTGTGAAAGCTCAAGGGGGAAAAACAGTCATCTCTGCCTGAACCTGGTGGTATTTCAGCAGTTCTTGCCCCACAGCTGTTCACCTTAGACACTAAATGCATTCCTTCACAAATTCAAGTTCAGCTGGAACCAGTTTAGCATCCATACGTTCTTAACAGTGAGCTTTGCATGTTTATCTCTAGGATAGTTATTTCCTCATGAGTTTTAGGGGTTAGGATCGTTCCTGGAACAGGGTTATGCTGTCTGAAGTTCCCCTGAATCAAGTAATTTTCCTCCAAAGGGAAGGCTTGGTTCAAGCCACTGAAGTTAACCTTGCCTGGGCCAAGGCTTGATCAAGTTGCTCCAGCCTTTGTTAAGTAGAGATGCGCGTGTCTGGGTGGGTGGAGGTCCCACAGCCTCCCTCCAGGGCCAGTAGAGGCATGGCTCAGTGGAGATGAGCTTTGTCTAGTCCTTGCCTTAATAGCTGAGCTCCTCGTAGCCTCTTTGGATGTAAATGTCTGCCAGACTCGCCTCCTCAGGCTTGGCTGTTAATATTAGACAGACAGCATCTCAGGTCTGCAAGCTTATCCTGTTGTGTCCGGCCGTACCAAACCACCATCCAGTGTCGAGCTACACATCTACTGCCTCCAAGCTCTAAAATTAGCACAAAGCACTTTTAAGGTGACAGCTTCCTCCCTTTGTTTTGCCCTCCCTGTGATACTGCAAAATAAATATCCCTCAAAAGCATACAGAAACAAAGGAGGCAATATACAGCTCTCCTACTTACCTGGAAACAGCTTTTGTTTCAAACCCCAAATACAGAAGCTTCAAGCCATTGCACTCAAAGGTAGCTCTGGCTCCCACAGCCATTCTGGCTTGTTTTGGACCAACATAAAATGTTACCTCTTTTTATTTCAGACCTGGCCTCTCCTCATGGGCTTTGAGGTACATTTCGCTCAGCAGTAAGTAGTACCTGGTCATTCCCTTCCTGAATTTTCCTCAAATTAAGGTGGCAGCAGTAGCAGCGAGATAATTACAAGCGCCCCAGTCTCTCTCGGAGGGGGTGGCCCTCCTGTTGTCTACGCTTGCAGCAACAGCAGGAAGGGAAGGCAGGAGGCCTGTGTCTCCAGGAGAATTGGATCCTGTCTGGATCCAGCCACTCTCAGGAGCTTCTACCACTCTTTTTAGGTTTTGTTTGGAAACTAGGAAATTCTAATCAGCTTTCTCACTTCTGCACCCACAAGTAAAAGAGTACCTTCTACTTCTCTTTGTTTCAGCAGGGAGGCAGCTTCAGGGATCTCAAAAGGTAGTCTCCAAATTGTCAAGAGAAAAAGAATTTGAGGAGGAGGTTAAACTCTTCACCTCATTCAGCATTTAAATGATAAAATTTAGGCTGGGTGAATACAACATACTACTGCTAGAGGCTTTAACTCTTTATTTGGTTTTCTAAACAGATGTTAGACCATTGTGCATAAATATTTTGAAAAAAGAATCAAGTCTCATAACTATAAACCAACTCCCCCCTTCCCAGAGCCAATTAACATAAGGTAGCCTGGACACAGACTGGCCTAAGTGTTAAGCCATTTATTACTGTGACATTTGAAATGTAGTGTGAGCTTTGACATTCCCTGCGCTTTAATTTCTAAGGGTGCTTATGGTACAGCATCAGTTAAATGAGCTACTACCAGCTTAAAAACAGTTTTGAGAAAGGTGTAAGGCTAGGAACAGGCCTAAATAAATAACAACAAAAAACCCAAATAGATCACCTGTGTGTCTTCAGTCACCAGGCTCTGACACCAAACAAACTTACCAATCACTTAAATTACATTTATTTTTAGAGTTTGGCTGTTCACCCTTGTAGCAGTCAGTTGGGGGGAGAAGAGATGATGTCTATTTTAGCAATAGAGGAAGAAAATTCTGTTTGCTATTAACAGACCATTTAGCAGACCAGATTTCCAATCTCTTGATCCAATCTCTACCAGTAGGTAGAGCTTAACGCATTCTTCTTTAAAGCAGAAATTATTTTGACCATCCTGTTCAGAGCTACTGGATTTTACGTGAAAACAGTATCTAAGACCAACAGTCACAAAGGAACATAAAGGACAGGTTTCAGGTCCGGGTGTACTCATCCAATACCTCTCTTGTGTTGCAGCTTTGCCTGCACCCTTTTGCTGAAGCTGAGCTGTCGGGCGAATCCGTGACCCAGGCTGCCCAGCCTGCGCTGTTACCCGATTTCAGCACTTACTGACCGCCCTCCCCAGGGCACAGGGTGGAAACAGGGCAGGGAAAAGGAAATGAGACAATACCATGCTAAATAAGGATACTCTAGTTTATAGCTTAAACACGCACCTAACCTTGAACCCCATTCTGTTCACCACACTAACTGTACCAGCTAGAGTGAAGTTATTGCCGAGCAGCAGCTTTAAAATTCTGTGACAAATTACTGCCCCAAGGGGTATAAACACACCCACATTTCTTTCATGTTGACTATTACATTCAGAAGCTTTTTTGAAGACAAGTGCAAATGAAATAAAAAAAGCTACAAAAAGCAATAGATGTTGCTGCACTGACTTGTGTCTTAAGCTTAGTGATTTGTATAAAACCAGAAGTGGGTAAATGGAAAAGCACAACTAAAGAAAATCTATTTCTGTCACTACAGCAACCAAGACATATTCAACTCCACTGAAAAGGTTAATCACTCTGAAAACACATGGGCCTGACTTAACATCATCTTTGACTGTTTCAAATAACCATCATCATTTTCCCCCTCATACATATTTTTTTAGCTGTGAGACAACCACATGATCCATTGAAGATTGAAGGTGAACGACAGGGCCCACCTGCAGGGTTTTGTCCTATCTCTGTGCTGCAACTTCAAGCCATACAGCACTTCGTTTCCTGCAAAAGCAGTTGTAGAGCAGGTACACGAGTAACCGGTAGAGAGATGGGAAACTAAAACAAGTAGGAAATGCCTGGAAAGGCACAAGAACTGTCACGTGAGGGTTACCATTAGAAAAGCTTTCTAGCAAGTCAAAACCATAAATAGCTTTTTTTAATGCCTTCAATCATACTGAGAAAATCATCATCAAGTGTCGCTGTTCAGGCGGAGTGCCTTCATAAATACATTCAGGAGCATCTGTAAGCAAATGTGAATTCAGGAGCTTGACATTTTGCCAGTCTCCAACTTGTTTCTGCATTAATTTCTTCATTAATTTGGTGATTTCGTACAGCATTCAAAGTTTGAACACAGATCAATCCATTAAACAATGATTGGAAAGACAATAGGATAGGTATTTCATACAATTTCTTTTATAATATTGTCTACACTAACAAAATAGAATAACTGTAATTCTTTCAAGATCAGAAAAATATTCCAAGCTGTAGTATCACAGCATATGGGAGTCTGTAAACAAAAGCACCATCCGTTTCACTCACGATCTTGCGTGGCTGCTGCTTCTTTCTGCTCGCGTGCCGCTTCATCATCTGGTTTCACCGGAGTAGTGGTTAATGAGCTCTCAATACTGTTTAAGAGCAGCTTTGTTTCTTGGTTATCGGGATCAGTTCCTAGTGTTGTTTTTGAAGAAATTTCATTAGGAAGAGCAAAAGAAGGTAACGATGGAATCGAAGGCAGTAGGTTGTCCAACTCAAGCTGCTTGACTGAGCCTTCAGAATACATGGTTACATCTTCAGGGTCTAAAGCTGTGGCATTTTCTGAGAAATGGAAATAGTTTGTAAGAAAACCAAAAGCTGTCAGGCGAACAGACAGTGCCTCTGGTTACCATATGTCTGGAGAGTCAGCTTGGACAAGCTGCCTGGTACAGGCACATAACCAGATTCACACCTGTCAAATACATGGGCTGTGTTTAGCCAGTTCTCCCCAAATCCAGAAAAATCTGATGGTGCAAGCAGGTTTTTAAGAGACCACAAACCAAATTTGGTCTGCTGTATTCTTATGCTAGAGATGTTTTATTTTGCGTTACAACTTTTAGCCACCCCACTTTTTAAAAGGGGAAAGGCATCCATAATGTGAAGATTATTTTTTTTAAATAGAAAAGTCACTATTAAGATGACTGCAACTTTGGTTTCACTTTACAACTGTGAAGACAAGCCTGTGGTACAAAAACTCATGTACAGTTATTTTAGAAAGACCTACTTTTGAGGTCAGTTTAATTTGGATCATCAACATTTTCACTCAAAGAAAAAGATACGCATTCTATAATCTTATAAAAAAGCCTATTAGTTTTTATCTACTTCTACACCTGATTTCTGCTACTTTTTCCATCCTGTTTTAGCCAGTCCCCTTCCAGATTTTTCTTCAAATTGGCTTATTTCCAAAAAGGATGATACGGTTAAACAGGCATGAGTTGGTGCCATTCCAGAAATTAGGTCAGAGGCCTAAAGGAGATCTTGAATACACTTACCAAAATAAGCAGAAGCGTCATTGTTTGACATTAACTTTTCAGTGCCTACTAAAGCGTCTGCTGCCGGCATGTTGAAGGAGGCAGATGAGGGCATGTTGGACACTTCTCTTAAGTCAGTGAGTTCAGGAAATGAAATACCAGACATATCTAGAAATCCTGAAGGAGAACGCAAGTATTACAGTATTGGTTTAGATGTAACAAAAAATTCTAGATTCAAAAACACATTATATCCAGAGTGAAGTCAGTCAAGTCCCCTCCCCACTAAATGCCAATAAATGTAACCTAAAAGTTGGCTGACATCAGTGGAAAGACTTCTGCGGAATGCTAACCTCAGTCAGGCTCACAGTACCCAAATTCTACAGTTCTGAAATCCAGTGAAGGCAAAAACTTTAAGGAAAACAACCACCAACGCTCATAGTTCTGTATTTAAGTCTCAAACTTGTTTAAGACCTTATTAGTTTACTGAGATGTCCTCTAAAGAATTGCTGAAAAAATCACCAAGAAAATATACCTGGATCCATAACTCTCTGGAGAGGGGGAGGCGGAGAAAGTGAGCTTTCCGGTGAATAACCACTCATTTCTTGATCTGTGGAATGATCCAAGTTCATAACTATCTCGGAGCTGTCACTCTGAGACGTAGGTGCCAGTAATGGAGTCTGAAATAACACAGTAAGAAGGAAAAGCATCTTTTTATTTTGAAAGCTTCAGCTGAAGGCCTCCCTATGAAAGCATTCTGCCTCAATCTCCAAGTACACCAATTCAGAGAGAACCTACGATGGCAAAACTGATAGTCAAGCTGCTGATTAGGACAAGCTCCAGTGTAGCTTTTTAAAGCCAGTACGTTCTTAGAAGAGCAGTCCAGACCTAATTCTTGTAGGTGTATTTTACTTCCCGGTGAGGAGAGTATTCTTCTAATGTGGTTCCCTGATACAGCTGTAGTATGCAAGTCTTCAAAACAGGAAGAAAATACCTGGCAAAAATTCCTATCAGCCAACACTGGTGAAAGAGTAAGTGCAATATATGTAATTGCACCCAAATATAATGAGGAATATGGAAGAATACCAGCTGAAAGTTTGAGAAAATAAAGGGTACAGCTTAGCAAAGAGTTTCTCACTCATGTTGCCCTTCCTGTCATCTGCTCAGCATCATCAGCTCTCACTTTCCCTTTGCCTAACTCCATTTTGTTCAAGCAAAGTTGTATGCTGTACTTAAATACACTGTATTATGAATGTTCCAACAAGTAGAAAATGTTGAAACTCCAGAGAACATGACTGATTTTGTACATACCTCTGTGTAACCATTAGTAGATGGCACGGGAGTTCCAGCCTCTGTTAAGGGTGAAGGTGGTTTGCTCTCTGGCTTTTTCTTTGATACGATAGACTGTGTTGGAATTCTGTGCAAATAACCGTATCCAATACCACATCCTAAACTGTACAACAAAATTAAAACAAGACTTGAAAAAACAGTGTTCTTAACAGAGCTAGGAAGTGTTTTGAATTTTGACTTTAAAACAAAAAGAGTTCAAGTCTTTAACCTACAGCAAGAAACACCTACCTGCAAGAATCATTTCACTTGCTTATAGTACTCAAGGAGCATTCTGCAACTGACATTTAAACACATGTAGCTTAGCTTTCAGCTGATTGTTTTTATATATCTTTACAAAATATATAACCAGACTTGATTTGGATTTTGTTCCTGCTTTAACCAAACGTTTGGCTGGGAGAACGTAGCAAATGAATCTGCTACTGGGGAAGCCAACACAGATTTTGCCATTGGTTTCAACTCAAACAGAATTAGACCCAGAACATGCCTAATTCTTAGTTCTAAGCTATTTTTTTACGGAAAGATGAACAGTTTTGTGCGACAAATGTAAGAACACAAGGCTTAACTTGAAAACAACAAGCTGTAGTCAATAGTAATAATGATACTCTTAACAGGAGCTCATTTACAGTGAGTATATAACCTGTCATCAGCCAGTGACTGTCCGGAGATCAGTACCTTCCTTCTCCACCCCAAGCTCCATTGGGAGTCACAACTACCTCTCGAATGGAATCTGCTTCAGTGTTATAAACCATCAGCTTCAGCGGTTTCCCCTCGTGGGATTCAATCAGTGAAAAGAAATCCTCTGACTGAAAAAAAACAAACAAACCAACCAACAAGGCAGTAATTATTAAACTCAAATGTGCAAGACAAGGAGCTGGCATTTTACGCAGTTACTTACTTCATCATAAGACATTAAAAACCCAAAGACAAACTGAAACTCACTAGTGTAGTTTAAGCTTTAGGGGCAACTTATTTTATTGTCAGATTAAAAAAAAGACAACGTTTACCTCAACCATAAAGCATCTGACATAAACGTCAGCCTCCCAAAAAACTATCCCCATACATGCGATGTACATGTAATTAGATTTATAAAAAAACCCAAACCCTACAGCGGTCACTGGGCAGGCATGGAGATGGTCACTACTTGAAGGAACATGGGCCCTACCTCCTGAAGAATCTGATCAGATCCAACAATGTAGTCAGTGTACGGCTGGAGACCAGCGAGAGCTGCAGGAGATGCAGGTTCAACATCCTGTGAAAGAATGACATGTGTCATCTGCACTGGCAGCAGGATAAACTACCCCAAGATCAGAAAGGAAATCTAACTCCAAAAACAACAGAGGGAAGGAATGTTTTGTTTGTGGGACAAAACAGAAGTCCTTGAACAGTCTACATCTAGGTGTGACATCTTGTAAAACATGCTGAATGAGAAAGACCAAGATACTACCAACTCAAAGTGAGATACTCTGAAGATGTTGCAGTTATTTAAACAACCAGACACAAACAGTCTTTCCTATTCTGTTCTACTCTTTCAGCTCTCCTTCTTAATTTTAAAATAATTTTTGGTGCTTTTTGTAACATTAATACTACAACCCAGAGACACCTCTCGAGCCAGAATCTTTTTTGCTTTTGCCATTGATTCTTTAATGTAAGATGAAAAAACCTCCTCCCCCTCACAAACCATTTGGCCTGGTTGGGATGGAGTTACTTTTCTTCACAGGGACAGGCAATGTAACCAGTCACCCACTACTTGTCCATATTCAAATAGCTCAGACAAACTTTCAAGCCTGTGTTGCCTCCTTCTTCTGTGCGATTTCAGCATTGTACTTCTACCTACAAGTTACTTCTAAAGATTACACTTTAGAACAAGGTTGTATGAACACTCATGAGACACCAAAGAATTCCATCTCACCAAAACGTGCCAGACGTGTTCATTGGCTCCCTGGAAACTGCAGAACCTCACGCTGGCTCCAAGAAGACCTTGTCCTCCCCACATATTACTGGGGATCACCTCCACCTCTCTTATTTTCATTGTTTTGATATTATACACCTCCAGCTTCACTGCTTTTTCAGCATTTGCCTTCAGCAGATCTTTCAACATACTGTTTTCTTTATTCTGTAGAGGACAGAAAGAGAATTACGATTAACACTATTTCTAGTTGCACCTGTAACAAAGACATGAGGCTCGTGGCAGAATTTGAACACAAAGAACCAAACCTGTCAAAGTTTAGGCTCTGTGTCTTACCATCAGTCCCAGCAGTTCAATTTTCTTCTATCAGAAAGAAGTCAGTACTGACAGCTGATGTCCCTTTACATAAGTAATTCCTATTATTCAGTTTCATCACTTACTTTCCTGTTCTTTATAACTGCTACTAAATAACAGCAGCAATATTAGATCTCAACCATGTAGTCGTAAAAATAAGCAGCAACATTTTACTTCACGCCTCCAATCCCCTCAATAACCCTTCAAAGTCAATGCAAATTGACCGTGAAAGGACAGACTGCTTGGGAGCAGCTTAGAGAACCATCATTACTTCTGTCATGTTAAAAGATTGATCTTTTAACCAAAAAATCTATCATTATAACAATCATTTCTGGGAAGACACCTCCACTAATGAAAGCAAGACAAACTTAGTGAATTCAGCTTGTATGTATCCAGGATGAAGCATACAGCCAAAGCTGTGAGCCTTTTAAATCAAAAAAACACCAAGACTCAACTCTTCTTTCGTAACTCACCATCCAGGTACTGTGTTCCCAGTCTGGACTATAAGCAAGAAAGGCCATGATTCTTTTTCAAGTTTTATCAAATGTTGAAACAAGTTTGTTTAAACAAATGTTGAGCCCTTGCCATTGACTCACCCGTTCAATATTCACCTTGTGGCAGAAAATATGCATGAATGAGTAATATAATAAACATTGTGTTAATCTGTTAGGAAGTTAAGGCAACTAAAGGCATAAATAGGAGTTCCCTCAAATTTGGATCCAGACAGACTTTGAACGCCACCAGGTTTTACTTTACCTTGTTAATGCCATATACAACTTCCAATATGAAAAGCTTTCTTTACTGTGACAGCTTTGGCTTCTATCTTTCATCATTACAATACTCATATTTCATGCAGGGGAAAAAATAAAATCATTTGAGGCTTACAAGCCTAGTGTGTCCTATCGCAATGATGAAATCAAAGAAAGGTTCCAGTCCTCCTTGTTGAGCTGGGGAGTTTTCTTGAACCTAGAAAACAAACATTTTGGGTTTATTATACATTGATCTCTAGTTACACTAAGGGACAGTGTTAGTCTTTGCACTTGAGTCAATATTTACTTTTGAGTTAAACCAGAGATGAAGATACCAAATGACAGACCTCAGAAAGCAGTCCACAGTTGTGAACTTGTCCTAATTAAGCTGTAAAAAACAGGTTTTGAGCCCCATAGAGGACACAAGGATTGAGATGCAAAGTGCACAGCATGGCATTACAAAATATTGCGGACTTCGAAGAAGGGCTTAGTTTTCAAAGTGCCGCTTCACAATTTTCTTCCATGCTACTAATAGCCTGAGCACACTGAGTCCCTGATTACATCACAGCCATTTTTTCACAGATTTACAGTTAGGTTCCCGCAGTTTACAGCACGTTAGAATAGGAACACTTAAGAGAGTATGCTACAAACGCGTAGCTAACCGCAAGCACTGGTCAAGATCGCCAATTGCCACAAAAGATTCATAAGAAATAACATCTCAGTTTCATTATAGCCAAAAAACAGATGTAATAAAGAAATACAGTGAATACCTATTAAAATTCATTCACACCAGGAGGAAAGCCACCAAAAATTACACAGAGCTTGATATATGCAGAGAATATGAGAGTACACCCACTTCAAAGTATACTAAGAAAGTAGCATTGCAAACACGCTGACCGTTCACGCTGCTTGTACCTTTGCTGTTTGTGACCATGGCAGTACAGCCCTTAACCTGCAATATATTTAACTCCTAAAAGCCACCCCACAATTTAAGTGCTAAGTTACAACCCACACATCATCTAAACTACGGAGTTCATTGCTAGCAAAGTTAAAACTGCTACATCTTATATACGGCCTTTTGATTTGTTTTGTTGTTTGGTTTTTTTTAAATCAAGTTGTATCAGTATTAGGGCTTTTGCTGGCAAGTTGTTTTTGCTGCCTATGCAAGTTATAAAATACACACAAGTAACAGCATAGTTACTTCAGCAAAAGCTTTTAAAAGCAAAAAGGAAAAAAAAAAACACCAAAATAACCATGCTTTATTATTAAATAGTCAAGACTGACCACTGTAACCACAGTCGGGGTAGGCAGTATTAACTGTCATCGCAAGCCTAAATTGCATGAAAAGCAAACAGCCAGCTTACACTGCACCAAGCTGAAGGTTAGAAAGAGTTTACCCCACATCTCAATCCTGAATAATGCACAAGAAGCCTTACAGTGAAACTATCGCAGAACACAACATTAAGGATGAAAATGTGGACAAAAAGAAGCACATGAAAGTTATTACAGAGCTCATGACATTGATGCCCAAAAGCCATACAGGTTCCCCACATGAAGCTGTAACTTGCAATAAAATCCTTCGGTATTTGGTTTTCAACAGGACACTGTATCAAAAGTTGCAGGAATTACCCGGAGAAAAAAAAAAAAAAAAAGACTTTGCCTCCTGTATACTGCAGGTCTCCAGTGCAGAAACCCAAGCAGTATCCTGCACTTAATGTAAAAGGAGGAGGCATTTTGTGGCCACCAGTCATTGCTGACGTTAAGGAGAAGGCAGCTCGGTTAAGGGGGCTGGCAGAAGCAGACTGCGCAACAAGACGGGTACCCCAAAGACACCCGGTGGGACTGAGAAACACCGACTGCTGATGAGGTGGAAAGCAGCGTGGGGCAACCACGTTCCCACGCTTATTCCCGGCAGGAAGACCCCCAACTAAATGAAAGGGTCACTTTATCAGCAACAGCTGCTATCGGCAGTACCTCCGCCTATCTTTAAGCTCCAAGATCCGCATTTAAACCAACTCGTGTGCAGCCAATTTGCCAGACAACAGCTACAGCGAATTTGTATCCTGGTACAGCCCTGCGAGGCGCGGGCCCTCAGGAAACCGCCGGCCGGAGCAGGCATGAACCCCGCCAGGGTGCTGCACTGATCCGCCGAGAAATGAGTTAAATTCTCCAGTCAGTCTGGAGGGGAGCGGGGAGGGAGGGCTATGCTACGCCTCAACTATCTCAAATCCCTTGAAAGAAGCGCAAAGGCTTCCCCCCCGGCTCTCCGGCAGCCAAGGCGCGGCAGGCGAAGGCTCCGAGCCCGGTGAAGCGGCCGGGGCGGGCACCCACCGCCTACCGCCAGCGGCGCGGCCGCTCCTCCCCTGCCGCCGTGGCAGTTCCCTGGACGGGGCCAACAGGTGGGGGCCCGGGGCTGACTGCCCCGCCGCCCCGAGCCCAGCGCCTTCTCCCCTGCCGGGCTCGGTCCGCCTGAGCCACCGCGGGCAGGAGCGGGGCAGCGGGGCCCCGCCAGCACCCGCCTCAGCCGCCCCGCCTCAGCCGCCCCGCCTCAGCCTCCCCTCACGGCCGCCCCCTCCCCCCGCGGGCCCGGCGGCGGCCGCCTCACCCCGTGCACATGGAAACCCTCGGCGCCGCCGTCCGGGACCTCGGAGCTCGAGCCCAGCCCCATGCCCGCCACCGCAGGACCGGCCGGGACCGGACGCTCAGGCGGCGGCGGCCACAGCAGCGAGCATCGCCCTCGCCCCGCTCCCTCGGTTGAGGGCGTCCCAGGCCTAAGCAAGCAAGCGCCGAGCGCAGAGCCCGCACCCGGCGGAGAGGAGCCGGCGTTCGGCAATCCCCCGCTCCCTGTGCCGGCCTGGCGCGGCGCGTGACGTCATCACGCCCCTAGCGACCGGGGCGGGGCGGGGGAAGCGAGGCGTTGCTGCGGGGGGGCGGGGCTGCCCGGGGCCCCGGGGCGGGAAAGGCCCGAGCGGCCGCGGGGCACCGCTGAGGCGGGGCGAGGGGCGCTGAGCCTCGGCGGGGCTTGGCTGGGCCGGGCCGCGGGGGCTCTGTCACCGCCCTCAGCCCGGCGGCCGCTCCCCCGGCTCCTCGGAGGGAGGCGGAGGGGCAGGGCCGCTCCCGGGGCGGGAAAGCGGGCGGGCGGGCGCTCCCTCGCTTACCCCTCGGCCTACCCCGGCCTTCGAAACGCCCTGAACCGCTTCCTCGCTGCAGTGAGGACCGGGAGGCTCCCTGCCAAGCCCGGGCAGCGCCTGAGCAGCCGGCTGGCAGCTGAATGGCAGTTTGGGTCTCGGAGCCTTTTTTTTTGGTTTTTGGGGGGTTTTTTTGGGCAGGAACAGGCTTTCCCTTATAAATTCCCTTTTTTCCCCACGTATATTCTTACAAATCTCTGTAAAAAACAGTTGACGACTGTTCTCATTCTAACAGCCTTTTAAAAGTTATGCTCCTGTTAATACAATCCAGAGATGATTTTTTTTTTACCAATACCTAATTTGCGAGTTTCAAACGAGCGAGTGTTTCTGCTCTGTTCCTCCCGGTAGGCATATAATATGTATTCCGCTCAAGAAAAGTATTTCCACCAGCTGAGACAATTTGCTGACTTTGAAGAAGCAAATCAATGGTCTGGTGTTGCTGCTTTTTCAAGAGCCTTGTGTTTAGGCTAATTAGAAAGTGGTGATATTTCCATTCCTCTGAAATTTCATATCTGTTCCGCTCTGTTTTACTTGGGATGGATTCTTCTGATTCTGCCTTTAACTCATTCATCTAAAAGTTCTGAAAGTTTTCCAAGTAATAGTAAAAATTTGAAGCATTATTCCATTAATACAGTTGAAGTGCCAGGTGTATTTCCCGCATGAGTACTTTCATTCCAATATAAAAGCATCCATTTTAGTAAAACTTCACCTCCGAGGTGTCATTTTTCCAAAGGATCCATCTGTGGTTCAAGTATGGTGCATAAAGACAGAAAAAAAAAGCTACGTTTTCCATCCTCTGCCTTTGCTTCCAAGGGAAACTCTTAAATTCCCTGCCACTTCAAAAGCTATTTATGCTTGAAAGCCATACTTACGGGCTTTTTTTTTTTTTTTTTTTTTTTTGTGCGAAGAAAGGCCAGGATATTCTCAGGAGCCTTTTGAAGTAACTTTTTTTCCAATGTTATCTCTAAGCTGATCCATGCATCACATCCATTGAGCATATGGCAGAAGTGCACATAAGTATTGAGAAGACATAAAATCGTGTCAAACATTTTTCTGTGTTTTCTGCTACATATCTGGGAACCTTATAATGTATTTTTTTTCTTAAAATCCTTAACTCCTTTTCTTCAGAACTTCTTTTCTAACAGGTGATGGCAGAGATGAACTGCAGTATTGGCCACTTAACGGTATTTCTACAAATAACAGAAATAAGAAATCTTTCTTCAGACATACCAAAAGTAGATGCCAGAGAAGAGTCTGATCCCTGTATGAAACAAGTGCCTAGGAAATACAAGACCATAGCAAAAAAAGTCTCCAGGAATTCTTTGCACTTGTGTTTACCGTGGAAGGTAGCGAGGACGTTCCCACCCCCAAACTTTTCTTTGTGGGGAACTCATGAGAGCATCCTGGGGTGCATTAAGAGGAGCGTGGCCAGCAGGTCGAGGGAGGTTCTCCTCCCCCTCTACTCTGCCCTGGTGAGACCCCACCTGGAGTACTATGTCCAGTTCTGGGCTCCCCAGTTCAAGAAAGATGAGGAACTCCTCGAAAAAGTTCAGAGGAGAGCAACCAGGATGATAAAGGGACTGGAGCATCTCCCCCGTGAGGAAAAGCTGAGGGAGCTGGGCTTGTTCAGCCTGAAGAAGAGAAGACTGAGAGGGGACCTCATCAACACATACAAATATCTTAAGGGTGGGTGTCACGAGGATGGAGCCAGACTTCGCAGTGGTGCCCAGCGACAGGACAAGGGGCAATGGGCACAAACTGAAGCAGAAGAGGTTTCGGTTGCATATGCAGAAGAAGTTCTTTACTTTGAGGGTGACAGAGCCCTGGCACAGGCTGCCCAGGGGGGTGTGGAGTCTCCTTCTCTGGAGATATTCAAAGCCCACCTGGATGATGTCCTGTGCCCCCTGCTCTGGGTGAACCTGCTTTAGCCGGGGGATTGGACTAGATGATCTTCCAAGGTCCCTTCAACCCCTGCCATTCTGATGATTCTGTGATTCTGTGATCTGTCTTAGATGAAGGTGAAGGGCAAAGAGGCTACGGAACAGTCAAAAGGAACAGTTTTGCAGGAATAGGTGGTACCTACCCGATCTCGGGAATGAGATAACACACCCACAAACAGTCATGTTGAACTTCTTGCTGAAAAGCCCATTGGCTGCAGGGGGCTGGAAAGTAGCAAATACCCTATTTTTTAAACAGGATTCTGGCAGAGATCTGAAGGGGAGATCTGTAAGCCTCTGTCAATGAAGTAATAGACACTGTAACAAATAATAGTTTCAGTGGGTTACCCCAGTGGTACAATCTTGGGAAGAGTCCACGTGGCTCTGATAAAGGCATCAAAAAAACCCAGTTAGACCCTGTTTTTCTTCATATTCTAAAAGTCTTGCTAAAAGATATAAGCAGTCAGATGACAAAATGTACTGATGTCATGGAATTATTCAGAACAGCAAAACTGAAGAGCAATTGCGGACCTGCAGAAGGGCCTTAGAAGATGAGGTGGGCAATAAAACCACAGCTGTAATTAAGTGTAGATAAACTTAGAATGATACATGTGGGGAAAAATCCTGACTAATTCCACTTGTGAAATGGTGGGCTATGAGCTGTTCGGCCACAGTCTGAGGTGAGATCTAGAGTTTACAAAGTGTCATTTCAGAAATAGCCAAAAAAGCAAACCCATTGTTACAAACTATCAGGAAAACAGCGGAGGCTAAGAAAGAGGATGCTGTTGAATTACTGTATAAACTCTTAGTTTTCCCACGTCTTGTCCTTCCCTTAAAGAACAAAAAGTAGCAGAAATGGGAAAGCTTGAGAAAGGGCAGCAGCAATGATTAAAGGTGCCACTAGTTACCACACGGGGACTGAGCAGTAAACCAGGGCTTCTTCATTTGGAAGAGAGGCGACTGAAGAGAGAATGCGCTGTGCAATCACCTGTGGCACAGCGAGGGCCGTCGGGAGCCGAGTGTTTGCCCTCTTTCAGTGCAATAACAAGAGCCCTGTTGTAACTGGGAGGGCACACATTCAAAGTAAGCAAAAGGAGGTGATGTTTTACGTCACGGTTAATTGAGCTCTGCAGCTCTCTACCACAGGAGATTGTGATGCCAAGAGTTTATTTGGATCCAAGGAGGCAGTGGGCAAGTTCATAGAATCAGTCATAGAATCGTTTAGGTTGGAAAAGCCCTTTAAGATCATCAAGTCCAACCATTCCCCTAACCCTGCCATCCCACCACTAAACCCTGTCCCTAAGCACCTCATCTGCCCGGCTTTTAAATACCTTCAGGGATGGGGACTCCACCACTTCCCTGGGCAGCCCCTTCCAGTGGGGAGGACCAATAAGTACACACAAACCAATACAGCAAAAGATATTTTCTGAGCTGAAGCCAGCTGGAGGCTGGGAGACTGTCCGAAGGACGTAGCATTTACACATCTCCCAGTCTTAGTCTTTGGTAGGGGCCTCAGAGCTGCTGTTGCAGGTGGAGGGTGGGCTAGATCTACCCTTGGTATGATCCAACATGGTTGTTCTTAACACTAAAGCTCATAGCTCATTACTCCTTGTGATTCCACATAGCTGACAAAGCTGTCGTAGAAACGTGCATGCACTGAGAATAGCTTCTTGTGGTAGAGCATGCAAATGAAACAAACTGCCTAATTAGACTGTGGCTTGGAGCTCATTTATGCAAATAACTTCTTAAGTGATTGCTGATAACATCTGAATCAAACCGTCCATCTGCAATGGCTCTGCTGGTCACGTGCAAGGTGCTATCTTACACGTAGGAAAAGCCAGAAAGAACCATTCTGGTGTATCATTGTGTTGTCTTTTGGAACTCATTTATGCGCGCAAAAGGTGTAAAAATACTGGTAAGGGATTTTTTTTGGTCACAAATTTCAATAGTCGGAAACTTGTTAATACGTTAGTCCAGTGTTTCATCCGCTTATCCAGGTTAAGTTGGGACCTGTAGAATGAAAGACACCTAGGATAAATGTAGATATGTTTTAAGGAGTGTCTTGTCTAATTTGCTAAATAAAACAGTACCAAAAGTAGTGCTGCTGTCGCTAGAATTACTGACAAAATCTAATCTGCCCCGGACCACTCTTTTGCAACACATTTGTGTTTTTTTATTTAGAAAAATAATTTAGCACGCATTTATTCATCACTTAAGCGGTGCTTGCATATCCCATTTGTCAACTTATACAACGCTCAGAGACTTCAGTAAATTATTAAACAAGAGCTTTGCATAGGAGAATTCATAGTCACCACATTGTGGTGGTGTCATGAAGAGAACTCAAGTTTTATTTTCATGGAGCTGCTTTGAAGATGATTCTGCCCTACACTAAAGATTTACTTTGAATAGTTGCATGGCTGTTTCTAGAATATCAGCACCAGAGTATTTCAGGCGCTGGAGGAGAACACAAGCTAGTAGCTAGTTCTTCTGTTAGAAGTAATAAATTTTAGGAATACCAAGATCCTGAAAGACACAAACACTTGCAGCTCACACAGAGTGACCCAAGGTTCAACAGCAGTTGGGACTCAGCTGAAGTCCCATGCAAGGTAATGGGAGATTTCCGTTCTGTACCAGTGGAGAATTGTATATTATTCTTCAGTGTGCAAAAATAATTCATTTTTTAAAGATAATTTCTAAAGGAGAAAAGCTTACTACTTTACTTTCCAATCTGGCAAATGCTGAATGATTTTGATTGCAGTAATACAATCTGAGGAGCTACCTACACGTGTGTTTTGACTGCGTTTGTCATGACAGGACTTTTCAAAATTTAACTTGTTTAGCAGATTTTTGTTTGAATATTTGCTTTTTAGATTGTGAAGCTGGTTTAGAGCTGGAAAACAAAAGAAACAGGAAACATGCAGGGACTAGTGAATTATAGTATGGAGGAATGTTTTTATGGCTAACAGATAAAAATGATGAAGGACTTGACGAAATGCTGAAAATGTCTCTTGGGTCTAGAGAGATAGCATATAAATGGTATTTCACCCATAACAAGACAGAAGTTCCCACTATTTAAAAAGTAAAATAAGATCATCAGACTTTTAGCCAAATACAAGAAAATATAAATATGCAAACCCTAAAGTATACTGTACCTAAGATTATAATTATCTAGATTACATTTCTTGTTTACTATAAAATCTGGGGAAATTAATTGATTATTTTTTTTTTTAGTGGATATTTCTACATTAATCCCAAACTCTTTTTTACTGATGAGAAAGAATGTGTATTATTTTTTTTCTACAGTGGGAAAATAAAATAATGGTTGGGGGTAAAACTGTTTCATCGGGTCTACTTACATTGGGTGGTAACTTCGGAATTACTTTGATGTAATTGCGTGCCAGAGGCAATGAGTCTGGAATGCAAAGGCTTTCTGAACAAGTCTTGCAGACTGCTCCACTGACAGGCAAATCCTGACCTACTGGGGAAAAGGTACAAGGAGTTTAAGAAGAATTTCAAGACTCTTCTTTCTGCGATTCTTCTTTCCTCATGAATTGTGGAAAAAGTCTGCATTTAAAGGATTTTCTGAAAATATACGAAGAGGAGTGTCCGGTCACATCTGCGACACTTTACAGAGGTTACCTCCCTGCATATCGAAGTCGTCAAAACTGGGTACTCCGTAACTGCTGGATGAAAATTGTTGTCAAGTTTCTTAGTAAATACTTCTTGAAAAACTTGCTTTTTAAATTTTATTAGACAGTGAAAATAGGATTATATTGCTATTAGTAAATGGCTAAGAGTTGTATTTTAGGCATTCTCCAAAATACTTTGTCAACAGAGGATTTTCCTTTTATACTACATGACAAAACCCAGCTAATTGGTAATGCAAGGTTAAAAACGTAACGGTTGGCAGGTCATTAGAAATACATTCTGATTGTTATAGGGCTTTAAGCTGCTAGAAATACTGCAGTGTTCTGGCATTTTCACGCAATGATGGATGGCTATACGAGGTCTTTGCTTTTGCAGATACTGAGTTCTGAAGGAAGTGTCATTTACCATTCATGGTGCTGGAACCAAACCAACGTGATACGGAGCTGACAGATGCTGCAGAGTACCATAAACTTCAAATGTTTATTTTTCAAAGCTCTTTGTATGCTTAGCAATTACTGCTTATTTGCAATATCAGTCTTTTCTAAAGGCTCCTCTGTAAGTGAAGGTTGGTATGTGAAATGTGTGCTGACCATTCTAAAATAGGTTTAGATTTAGATTGACATTATAGTCCGATGGCCATGCCCTCCCCGCAGGCACGGGGCACGCTGCACAAGTCTACTTAATATGTTATTTATGCAAAATGGAGGCGCTTCAGTGGGCAGTGACTGAAAAACTTGGCTAGGGATGCAAAGAATAATAAGAGTTTCTACATGTATATCAGCCAGAAAAGGATGGTTAAAGAAAGCATACCCTGCTGATGAGCGAGACCGGCAAGCTGGTAACAGCAGATGAGGAGAAGGCTGAGGTACTCAACAACTTTTTTGCCTCAGTCTTCACTGGCAACCTCTCTCCTCACCCCTCCCGAGTTGATGGATGGCATGAGGGGGACCGGGAGGGCAAAACCCCTCCTGCTGTAGGAGAAGATCAGGTTCGTGACCACCTGAGGAACCTGAATGCACATAAGTCCATGGGACCTGATGAGATGCATCCCAGAGTCCTGAGGGAATTGGCCGATGTAGTCGCCAAGCCACTCTCCATGATATTTGAAAAGTCATGGCAGTCAGGTGAAGTCCCCAAGGACTCGAAGAAGGGAAACATTGTGCCCATTTTCAAAAAGGGTAGAAAGGAAGACCCCGGGAACTACCGACCTGTCAGCCTCACCTCTGTGCCTGGGAAGATCATGGAGCAGATCCTCCTAGAAGCTATGCTAAAGCACATGGAGGCCAGGGAGGTAATTCAAGATAGCCAGCATGGCTTCACCAAGGGCAAGTCCTGCCTGACGAACCTGGTGACTTTCTATGATGGTGTGACAACAACAGTGGACAAAGGAAAACCAATGGACGTCATCTATCTGGACTTCTGCAAAGCCTTTGACACCGTCCCCCACAACATCCTTCTCTCTAAATTGGGGAGCTATGGATTTGATGGGTGGACTGTTCGGTGGATAAGGAACTGGCTGGATGGTGGCATCCAGAGGGTAGTGGTCAATGGCTCGATGTCCAGATGGAGACCGGTGATGAGTGGTGTCCCTCAGGGGTCCGTAGTGGGACCGGTGCTGTTCAACATCTTCATCAATGACTTAGACAGTGAGGTTGAGTGCACCCTCAGCAAGTTTGTGGATGACACCAAACTGAGTGGTGCGGTTGACACACCAGGACGGGATGTCATCCAGAGAGACCTGGACAGGCTGGAGAGGTGGGCCTGTGTGAACCTCATGAGGTTCAACAAGGCCAAGTGCAAGGTCATGCACCTGGGTCGGAGTAACCCCCAGTATCAATACAGGGTGGGGGAAGAAAGGATTGAGAGCAGCCCTGCCGAGAGGGACTTGGGGGAAAAGCTGGACATGAGCTGGCAATGTGCACTGGCAGCCCAGAAGGCCAACCGTACTCTGGGCTGCATCAGGAGAAGCGTGGCCAGCAGGTCGAGGGAGGTGATTCTGCCCCTCTGCTCTGCTCTGGTGAGACCTCACCTGGAGCCCTGCGTCCAGCTCTGGAGCCCTCAGCACAAGGAGGACATGGAACTGTTGGAGTGGGGCCAGAGGAGGGCTACTAAAATGATCCGAGGGCTGGAGCACCTCTCCTATGAGGCCAGGCTGGGAGAGTTGGGGGTGTTCAGCCTGGAGAAGAGAAGGCTGCGGGGAGACCTGATTGCGGCCTTTCAGTACCTAAAGGGGGCCTATAGGAAAGGTGGGAAAATCTTTTTAGTAGGGCCAGCTGTGACAGGACAAGGGGCGATGGTTTTAAACTGAAGCAGGGTAGGTTTAGACGGGATATAAGGAAGAAATTCTTTACAATGAGAGTGGTGAAACCCTGGCAGGGGTTGCCCAGAGAGGGGGTGGAGGCCCCATCCCTGGGAACATTCCAGGCCAGGTTGGACGGGGCTGTGAGCAACCTGATCTGGTTAAAGGTGTCCCTGCTCCCTACAGGGGGGTTGGGCTGGGTGACCTCTAGGGGTCCCTTCCAACCCAAAACATTCTATGATTCTATGAAAGAGATTTATCTTTTAATGCCAGTCTGCCTTTTGGGACACAAATCTGGCAGGAGAGTTGAACTGAGTTCTCTGTTTCAGACCAAGAAAAAGCGCTTTAAAAGCAGATTTCCACTCCTCAGGTGGATGCCCAAGCAACACACAGACATGAAAGAACCAGCTCTGAAAAACTCTCAGAAATGGTTGCAATTGTTATTTCATTTTCATGAATCTCTCTTACGCTGTTTGTCATTGCTACAGGCTTTTGAAATAGAACAGAGAACACAGAAACGTGGCCCTTTGGAGCAGCCAGGACCAATTTCTTCTCAGAAGAAGCTGGCAGCACTGATTGATGTCCAGCACTATCTGAGTCAGAAGGACTATGTACAAGTTACTGAAATCTATAAAAATGCGTTAATATATACTTCAACAGATAGTAAAGAAAGTATTTTTTTAAATCTCAATCAACATCTCATTCATGTTATCTATATTTCAGGTGAGAGAAATTGTTCTGTTAGTGTTGTGTCCTCAAAAATATGGAAAAGGAAATATTTATTGATTTTTCAAAACCATAGAATAGCCATGGGTGAATTCTTAAATAATATTTCCGACATTTGAATGGAATAAGAGCCAGAAAGGAACACGGACGTAAAAAGGAAGTACAGCCACATTAGCCATTTTTGTACTTATTTATCCATTCAATGCAACGTATCGCATTGAAAAATATTTAAAAATTCATGTGTAATATAGTAAATCATCAGAAAAGGGTATCATATTGCAAATGTAAAAATCAGGTCACACTTACAACAAAGAAAATTGCTCAGATATGGTTTTCTATTTGCGGTAAAAGCTAGTTCTTAAAGCCCATGAAGTATTGGTTTGGAAAAACTCCCATTTACATTTGTGAATGCTTGATTCTCAGGGCCATTAACTGGCAGAAAATAGCATTGAATTAGATATGAATTCCATCTACGCTTTTACTGAGGACTAATGATACGCAACGTATTACAAGCTTTAATGCCTAGCGAGCACACGCAGCTTCATTTCAACAGAATTGCTATTAACATTCTCCAGGGTTACACTGATTTTCGATGAGTGGCCATCTTATTATTATTTGTATTTGACTTCCTCCGTGTTTCCTCTAGCTGTTTATTCGTAATAGAAATAATGTTAGCCCTGTCACTTCAGGTAATTAATGATGCACAAGAAAAATCAGTAAAGAATATCCTTTGCTGATTATTCGTAATTACTTGGATACTGCAACAGTTGTGCTAATGGGGAAATCCATCTTTGATTTAATTATAAAAGTAGATTGAAATTGCGTTGGAAATAATTCATCTACTCTGTCTCCTGTGATAGAACTCAGCAGAGAGAAAACAAGAGGCTCTTGATAATTATTTAAATTGTTATCTAAATACTTCATTTTTAATTACTTCTTTTTTTCTCAGATAATTCTGAAGTTGGCTTATTTTAATTTGGATGATTGATTGTCGAGATCCGATAACTGTTTTCCCAGTCCACACACCAGCACACTGTTTTTACATGGAAGTACTAACAATGAAATTGCTGGCACGATAGGTTGGCATCGCAACATTTTTTCCAGAAAAAGTCATAGAAAAGGCAGGAATGGAATGATGAAAATCAGAGCTCGTATCCCCCCAGATAAAGTATTTGTAGGATGGAAAAAATAGTCACTCTATACACACATATGAAAATAGAATAAATATTTGATTTTTGCAGGTAATCGTATGCCGAAGTGGTGGCATTGATCCATCCGGTACAATGCCACAGCTAATGGTGGGTTTGGACCTCTCTTTTCCTAAAAGTGGAAATGTCTCACATGCTTTTTGGTATGGTAATTATTAGCTCTTTTATTCTGTATTCTGATAATATTTAAAAGGACAAAGTTTGGAATATGGTTTAATGCCAGTTCATATATAGGGCTTTTTATTTGGGCATCTCCTTTTATTTTTACAAGTTTTTATTGATATGATGGCAGATCTCATGTTCAGGGAACAGAAGTATGAACAAGCAATAAATCCTTACCAGAATGTTGTGGAAAAATCACCAGGTATATAACATTAAATAACCTTGAAGATTGTGTGTTTGTTCAGATTTCCACTCTTAAATTTTAAAAAAATAGCTCATGAAAATGTGAAAACTCTGTGTTCTTATTTTCACCTACAAAATTTTCACCTTCTGAGTAAAATCCAGGATTCCCCAGGACTTTCTGTAGTGTCACACATAGAATATGGGGAGATCTGAGGTTTTCTGGAAGAACTTTCTACTTTGAGAAGCTGGAAATGTTAACAGCATCTGAATTCCTTTCAGCTCTGTGGCTCTCCCATTTTTTCTTTTAAAAAGAGATAGGCAGTATTGCTGTATCTTCTTAATTACAGACCCCAAAAAAACCAAAATAAATTCTGCATGATTTAAGTCAATTTTCAAATTTTGCCAGATTTGAAAGCATCTGAGTTCTTGTAAGGTAGAGATAAAATGTACTTTATTGCTTTATAATTTTTACGTAACTTGTCAGCCCTGGAAATATTAGTTGATGAGATGAAGTGGTAACCTTGATAAAACTACATTTTTCTTTGAAATGGTAAAGAAACGTGATTATTTTTGGAACCTGGATATAACTACTGCAAAGGACCCTACTGCTGGGAAGGCAGGCAAAGGAATATTTGTGGATTTGGGATTTTGAAAGCACTGCTGCCAAACCTCTGCACAGTGCCTGGGACTGCTTTAAGGCTCAGTTTGTTAAAAGTTTTTTCTTCACGTGCATGGAAAAGAACCTAGAGGGTTTGAATTTGCTTATAAGTTAGAGTTGGTAACAACACAAACTTCTTAATAGGTCGACATGTCTTATGGAAAGTACTGGAGGATGAAGATGCTGCAAACATTAGGAGGCAAATCCTGGCTTAAATTATTTCAGTGAGCCAGGATTCTGCCCCAGATGTTTTTCTATAGCATAGTCAGTAAGGGAATTCAAATAAGTCCTGTCACATACTATAAAAGGTGCTTGTTTATTTGGGGGATCTCAAAACATTTTCTATACGTTTATGTTATACACACACACAACCTCTATATTCTACAAATTCAGGATTTTACCCATTTTCCAGTTGTACATATAAGTCCAGGTAGTTCTTAGTCTACTTTTGGGCTTTGGATCTTTTTGGCATTTGGCTTTAAAAAGAGAGATTATAATTATAAGGTTTTGCATCTAATATGTATCTGTAAACGATAATATCACCATACAATTAAACAAAACAAATTTGGGACTGTATAATCAATCTAAGAGCAAGAAGGGGTTGGTTTGTTTTTTTTTTTCTTTTTACTGCATAGTGCAGAATACACAAACCCAAATTGTTTGTAACTAGAAACTGTTTAATGTAAGTGTTAAGTGATTTCTTTAGGATTTGATGGCTCAGCATAGGTTTCTACAGGCATAAGAGACTGGAATGTATTGGATATGTGAAGACGCAATAGGGAGTATATGGCACAGATCTTTCAGCCTGGCTGGACTGTCTTTGCAGCACCAAATGAAAAACTTAATAAAATGTTCATTATGTAAATGTGCATTTTATTTTTTACTTCTGAACATTGATCCCTCACTTCATGATACAGATTCAGGCATTTGCTGTGCTGAAAAGGGAAGGTCTTGCTCTCCCCCCCACCTTGCTTCTTGCCACGAGGCTTTGAAAATCATCCAATTCTGTACCTGCCTGATTCAGCTTTCTAAAATGACAGAGAGATAACCAGCAAAAATATGAATCTATTTTCCCTGGGTTAGAGAATCAAATCATTTTACCGTGTGAGAGGAAAATTTCCAGAGCCCAAGGCAAGTGAGGAACTTGTTGCTGGGAATAGAATGATACCAAGTCACTTTTTTTTTTTTTGTATCAACAAGCTGTTAGAGCAGCTCAACCGTAAATGTAACATTAGCCTTGGCACAGGGGATGGAGCTTGCCCCATCATCAGGTTTGAGCTACGTAAGCACCCGTAACTGGAGAGCAGATGAGCCGATGCCCTAATGCTGTGTGCTACTCTAATTATAATTATCCTTGCCGGTTGCTCAAAGGGGTCCTTTCTAGACCTCAGTTGTTAAAGGAAATGCTGTTCTTGATCCGTATGGCTCTTCACTATTTTATTTGTCGCCATCACCCTAGGACAGGTGTATCTTTGTGAATTGTGTTAAACAACATAGTGAACCCCTGGCACGACTCATCTATTCTCTCGCTCACTGTTTCGTAAAGGGAACGTTGTGCATTCAGCAGAGCTCGTGGTTTTGCTAGGATTTCAAGGTGAGGATGAGAGCAGCAACTTTGACATTAAGGTAGAAGTTTGGAGAAATGTGTCCCAGAGGGAGATTGGAATTGGCAGGTTTCCAGCAACACATACCGTTGACAGACTTTACATTAATTCAGCACCTAAACCAAAGTACTTCATTCATTGCAGAAGCGCTCTTCATCTAAGCATCTAAGCAGAAGCTAGGTGCTTAAACAGTCGTGATTCAACGCAAGAGTTGTGGTACTTGGGGAAAAGAAAACAAAGTCATTCTCCTCCCCTCTAACTTCCTCCTTCATGAGCAGAGTTTGCATGGTTGGTGCCTGATTTGTCTCTTTTTTAAATGGTTGGGTTTGCATTGATCTGTGCATCAGAACTAGCAAGCACGTGATCTGTAAAGCTTGAAGAACTGTGAAGCTGTAAATGAAAGGATGGCATATGTATGAGAAAACCTGTACATCCATCAATATATGATAAAATAAATTAAAAATCTATCTGAAGAAATTCATACACTTGTTTATAGGTTTATATATAGATGTATGCTTACTGCAAATATTTCAAGATCCTCTTTTTCGTGGTGCTTTATACAGGTAAACATGGAAAATTCAGATTGAGAAGATGGATTGCCCTCTATTCTTTTCAGGTAGGCACATGGGACAATCTATTCGAGCTCTGAGATACTTTAACAAAGCTAGAAAGAGCCGTGGCTTGGGCCAGAGAGCTACCAACAATATGATTCAGATTTGTCTAAATCTGCTTGGACTTTGGCTCTTCATGTGCCCACATGACCACAACTTTTCTGCCAGACTTCTTATAACTTACAGAAGTGATTTTTCTGCTCTGGTGAACTTAGCCATTCCTTCCATTGTTTGGGCTAAGAATCCATTCCCGAGTGATGCTTTCTCTCTGTCAAATCCAAGACTTCTACCTGTAAGGATGTCTGTAAGGTAGGTTGGCTGCTGTCTTGAGGTTTTCCTGTGCGTTTTTCATTTAATTTTCAAGTACAGTGCCTTTTGCAGAGTCCTTTTCAATGCCTAAGCCAAGTTCTTACACTCTGCAAAAGACTAATTTGATTCCCCACTTTCAATGAGTTATCCCATTATTCTCTGGAGGGAGAACAACGTACCACCGTTGCCTCAGCATCCAGATTTTCAAAAAGGTGATGCTGCTTGTCAGAAAGTTGAGGGTGAAAAAAGTAATTGCTTCATTTTTCAGCAGTAGCAGGCTTAAAAAGGAAGCACCTGGACAGAGTTTCAAAAAAAATTCATTCTCAGTCTATTAGTAAATCAGATGGGTGGTACCCATTCTTTGTTCCTGAGTCCAACGGGGCAAGACACGGGTCACATTCACATGATTAAAATCTTTCATCTTTACACCAGAGTGTGTGCATCCCAATTGCCTGTTGGAATTGTTCCTGGCCCATATTATACAGTAAAATATGACCAGGAATTGTGTGAGGCTGTGGTGGTTGACATGGGGCAAAACCACACCAGGAACTGTGCAAACAGTTTCACAATAGAGACGACAGAAGGAAATGCCAAGCCCTTTGCTCTGGTGCTGTTTAGTTCTTGGTGCAGAAGGAGCTCTGGGCTCCAGGATAAATGTGGAAAAGTTCCCTTTGAGCCAACTAAACCTCTGGAGTTCTGTCTCTGACTTGGGCTGTGTGATATTGAAGATGCAGAGCATGAAGTTGGTCGGTGTACCAGCTCTCTTGATCACTGTATCACTTGATCAGCATGAATTCGCTTCTGTAGAAGGTATCAGATTTTCTTTATCAATGTCAAACATGGAGAAAGAATGTATCAGAATGCCTTTCAAATGACCTTTGCCACCCTAGTTAATAGTTATGGTTGCCTTCTTGCTTGGTTGGAAGGTTCATCCCAGTGATCTGAAAGCACAAACTTTGTCATGCTTGGGAATACCCCAAAGCCCTGCGTGAAGAAGATCCATCAACTACACACAGTAGCAGGTAATATCACTGCTATAGTATCAATACACAAGGTACTGCAAGGTCCCCATCTTCTTTACAGACAAGGAGTATTTAACATCACGTCTATCAGTGAGTGACTTGCCAAAGTGCTAATCTGGTTAAAGCTGATGACCATGAAATAAGGATGGGGGAAGAAGGGATGGAGATTTGAGTCCTAAGCAACGTAGCTCAAGCAAGGACCAAGAGTGAGGGCCTGAGCAGTGGGCCCAATGGATATAGCCCCAGATGAGGCTTCTCAGGGTTTTTTTTCTCATTCTCTCACAACATAGCAGTTTCCACAGAAGTCTGATCCAAGGTTGCAGCTCCACTATATCAGAGCTGACCCTGAACACAGGCAGCTGAACACCCAGGGGGTGTGAGGATGGGGTGGCAACACCTGCTGGTGCACTCAGGACCTCTGCCAAGTGGGTTTGCCAGCAGAGTTTCATCTGATCCTGCTCTTGGCCAAGGACCTTCTTCTGTTTTGAGGGGAGAGTCCAAGAGCCCTGCCCCTCCTTCCACATCTTCTTGTAGCTGTTTCAGGCCAGAATCACCATCCCAGGCTCTCTTCAATGGTGCTTGTGGTGGTTGTCCTTCTGGGTGAGAGCACACCTGCAACTTCTTAGCAAAAGATATTCTGATCCTCAGTCAAAAATTGTTCTGCTGTGCACCCAAGTACACAACATTCGTCAACTGCTGTCATCTCAGATACTTTTACAAGCTTGGCTGAAATATTAGGCACTGCAAGCATGGTTAACTGAAGCAAAACTAGATGGGCATCTCCATCAGTCTGTTGTGAATACTTAGCTGCATCAACGAGTGGAGGCACTCAGCCTTTTTCTGCTCTTTATGTTGAGTTTCCTGACACTGGCTGAAATTCTATTCTTCGAGATACGTTTTTGTATGTATATTCCTACACCTCTTGCTTTGAGACCATAAGTATTTTCCCAGAAATTCTGATGTTGAGAGAAACAGATATTGTACCCCTATAGGGTAGTTAGAATTTATAGACAAAGATGCATATTGCTTTAAATTAGTCACTATCTGATAAACAAGGAAATGCCACACAGAATTTAATATTACAGTAATTTCGATGAGAAGACAGAAGCTGTGCAACAGGGTGTAAGAACAGCAGACAAATTATTAAAGGAGTTTTGTCCTTGTTGGCAGCAGGGCCAAAATCAGCTAAAGATGTTACAGAAGTACTGGCTACTGGCTGCTACAGGCGTACACAATGTAGAAAATGCTCTCAGTGTATTTGTAGAAATGGCAAAACATGAGGTAAGAATTCTTAAGATCTTTTCATGCACATTCCTTCCTGCTATAAATGGCCAAGAGACTCCTGCTTTGCTTTTTTACATGGTTTTTTCTCCACAAGGAATAGCATTTTCTTCTTAACTTTGAACTGAAAGCTTTGAAATTAAATTAATAAGCATATCAAAATACTTACATATGAGTGTTTACTACTTTTTTCCACATTGAGTAGGGACTAAAAAAGACAGAATGTGGGCTATTTATTTTGTACTTTTTCCTCTTTACTTAAGGTCAAAGTGAACTTTTCCAGTAAACACACTGGGTGAGATTCTGATGTCATTAATACTAAACTTTTCCACTGATTTCAGTAGAGCTGGGAAGACCAGGATTTATAAAGCTTCATAGACTAATTTGTCTAAAGCATACAGTTTATTTGCATGTAGAAAGTCACACCCATAACTCCTAAGACTTATGAAAGCTGTGGATTTCAAGTAAACTGCTCACAAGCACAATAGTTACTTAAAAAACTGAAACAAGAGACTGAACTATGTACTGAATGTTCTGCACAATCTGGAGGCGAGATCGAGCCACTCTGCTGCTAAAAGTAAATAAAAAGGACTTTTTGTCTCATGACTTGCTCTTGGAATTCTGTGATGTGCAGAAGTAATTTGACTTGTTGATATTTTGCTCCTTTCCCAAGATTTTCAACGTAGTCAAATCAATATTGGGAAAGAGCAGTGTGAAACTGCAATTGGCTGAACATTCTGCTCCTGATCCAGCACAATATTTAATTGCATGCTTCCCCTGCAGGTACGCTTAATGATTTTAATAGAGCTATATGAATGCTCAAAACTAATCATCAATCATTAAACGTATGAAAGTGGGTAACATGTTTTGCTACTTAAAGGAGCCCTTTGACCTTGATTTGATGAGCAGTGTTTTGAATAATTAAGAGTTGAATCATCCAAAGTCCTCCTACTGCACTGGGGAAACATGTCGCATTGACAGCACCCAGCTGTACAAGGTTATTCCTGGAAATTTTATCTTTGCCTGTAAAATGGGAGATGGTTTTCCTTTGGGATCTTCTGTGCTCAATGTTCAGACTAGCCAAAAAGCTTTTACAGGTGTTTTAATCATAAGAACTTTTGAACCCTATAACCCATCTAGTTTTTCAACAGTATGTTGCTCAAATATGAAGATTTCACATATAAATTCCTCTGTATTTTGAGATCCTAAACCCCTGCCTCTAGGCATTTAGCTGCAAGAAGAAAGATGAAAGTGCAGGTATATGTTCGGCGGGGTTTTTATGCTTATTGGGTGTTTACTATAAATGGAAGTACTGAGGTTTATTTCGCAGCCTGTTAACAACCTGCTTGGTTTTGCATTACCCTTTCGTAATGCAACAGTGCAAGATACCATCACTAGCATATGACGGGAGACGGCTGTAATTCGTGTGATTTGTATTTTCTTAGAAGGAAAGCATTCAAAGTATTTTGGCAATGGCCCAACCCCATGTGATGCTCAAAACAGACCGCCAAGGCCAGAATTCAACGAAAACAATTCGCAAAAGTAAACTGGACATTGTCAGATGCTGACGACTTTAGAGGAAAAAAAAAAAAGTGGGGTGTTAGCCCTTGTTACTCATCTCCCAGTTGATTGGTCCTTCTGTACTGGTTTACTCTCCGAATAATGCACGTACCAAGGGAGTACCCTGCAGTCCCCAGGAGCCGTGTCGGCATCTGGGGTCTGAAAGGCATGGAGACATGGCAGGCTCCTTTCCCAGGGCTGCAATGGCTGGGGACACGCTAGCCCTCATTTCCCAGCCCCGGGTAGTGTGGGCCCACCAGGTGTTGAGCACCCAACTTGCAAACTGGCCCGGGATCCAATGCACAAAAAGCCTTAGTACCTAGCAAAATTTTTTCCTTGCAGCCTTCTTTTTTGGGGGTTTCCAAACACGATATAATCCAAGTAAAATGTCCAGATGGAAAAAAATTGTACCGTGAGTCACATGTTCATTACCTTCACATTTTCTGGGGTACTCTATTTTCACTCTAAATCTGTTGTGATATCAGGTCCAAAGTGCTGTTTGAATCTCAGATTAACCGCAAGAAGCTATACAAGTGATAAACCACTATTTTTTCTGTATCTCTTGAAGGTTTCAAACTTGCTTTCAGTTACCTAAAGGGTAAAAAAAAAAGTTGAGTAAATGTGTATTTTAGACTTTCTAATTAACATAAAATTAAGGTTTTAATTTAGAAGAATCACGTGGAAAGACGACAGTTTAAGAAAAGAATAAGATGACTCAGACATGAACAAAAAAGTCTGTGCGTGTTCAGCAAGGGAGAGCTTTAGGTTCACCAACAGGGGACATTGCATTTATCATAGCTGTATTTTAAAGATGATTAAATTTAAAAGACAGTGAATATCAGACCCTCTGTCTTGCAGCCACTTATATTATTTGCTCAGAGTGAAAGAAGCCTAAAGTGGCAGTAAATTGGATTTATCAATTTTAAACGTCCTTTACCTGCCCAGATGGCGCAGAGAGGTTTTAAATAAAACCAGTAAGACTGTCATATACAGTATTATGTATGTGTTAAGGACTTTATAAGATCTGCCATCTCCAGCAGCCTCCGGGACCCAGGATTTCTCCTGCCCAGCTGCTGCAGCCCAGTCTGGTGCATCCTCAGTGGGAAAACTGGGGCCTTTTACCTCCTGTATGATCTTCTACTTGCCAGCTACTCCAGCTTGCTTGTCCTGCACAGCCCCCTTGAATACCCCAAATCCTCAAGTTCATCTTCTTTTTCCCTTCTCATAAGTTGTAATGTCCAGGTTAGCTCTCTCCCCAGCTCTGCCTGTAGTCCCTTAGTGACCCATCAGCTACCAGCTGGAGACTTTTGGTCTTCATCATCATCTTAGTTATCCCTTGTCTACCAGGTCTGTGTCTCTGTGATTTGTTTATCCCTTTTCCTTTCACTTGTTATCCCCTCTGAACTGAAAATGTCCTTGATTTTATAACCTTAATGAAGCAAACGCTCTCACGTTCCACATACCCTCAACAGTCCGTATATCCAACTTCTTCAAAAACCACTTACAGAGTAGAGTTTATGTGTGCGTTACAACTTGCCTGCACCTCAGATGCCTAATAAATTTATCAGTTAGCATTTTTTATGTATGTGTACATCACATAACTCTAGTGTTACTCAGTCACGTGCCCTTCCCGTCAAACATCATGTGAGACATCAGTAAATATGGGTCGTGCGTGTATTTCATGAGACTGACCTTAAATTCAATAAACATTCTTACCATTCAAGTGAATATGCAGGCATCACCTCATGTCATTTCACGATTTCTGGTGTCGAAATGCAAATTTTTCTCACTTACTGATTTTATGTTTCCTTCTTGCTAAGAATTTCTTTTGAGTCAGATGTATTGTAGATGAACCTTCAGAGCTATGCTTCCAGACACAGAGATTAACGGTGTGGTCTGACAGATTAGCCATTTCATATCATGCATCCCTTTTTACAGCTCAACAGCTCTCATACTGAAATAAAGGCTTCATCCTGTAGCAATAGAAAGAGGAGGAAAAAGTGAAGTCATTGGTTCCTTTATCCTCATTTATTGATGATTACGGCCACTGTAGTATATTTATTAAGAACTGTACATGAGATCAAGGTTTTGTCAGTCTTCAGGATAGTGTATCCATAGACTTTTTTACTTAAGTAATAAAAGGGTTTCCACCCATGTTGTCCTAACTTGTTGCCAAATGATGATAAATTAGGAATATTTATGGGTTTATTAATGTGTTGATCAACTCAAACTCAGTTATGGAAGAGAAGGAATATAGATAAAAAAATAAGGAAAAAATAAATACTTTGTGTGCATTGGAAGATTTCTTCTCTAGTCCTGCTTAATACACTTAAAACCATCTCTGTTGAGAAGAGGAGCATGTGCTTTACGTTATCATGTACTTAAGTTAACAGTGTGCTTAATACTATCCTGAATAGAGATGTGACATTGAATTGCTGCTATAAAGAAGAAAGGAAGCCTTGGCATTTGCACTGCAAAAATAAATCTGAGGCTTTCATTTCTAGAAACATAGTCAATAAATGAAGATATACCTAGGGGTGAGCTGTGTCACGCCAAAGATCCATCTAGCCAATATCCTAGTGACGGTGGGTGATGACAGCTGCTTAGGAAAAGTGTGTAAGAGCAGAGCGAACAAAGCTGCAAAATAAACATCCACAGTAAACCTTCCCAATATCTGGAAGTTAGTTTGTGCTTTAGGACCTCCCTGAAAGATGACTCTAACCTCAACTTCATGCTCAGTCACTCCTAATGGATCTCATCAAGTCCACCCAATCTCCTTACTTGCTTGTACAATCCTGGAATCTTTCCCCGCCACCCATCCTATCCCTCACAACTTCCCTTATCCGTCCCATCACTCCTAAAATAATCTACTCACCCAGAAAATGCTGCTGTCATCAAAATAATTAATTCTGAGGCTCTGAGAACGAGGACAAAAAGGCTCTATACTAATTAACTAAGCAGTGCTAGATCACTAATGAACTAAACAATACTAGAGCACCAATTAACTAACCAGTGCTAGAGCACCAAGTCAGACATCGTCCTGCTTTTCCTGTACAGTTAAATGTTAGCACAGTCTAGCAGAACGCTGGTTTGCACCAGCCCGTGCTCACCATAGCAACTCTTATGCATGGTTTGGAAAGTTAGTATGGAGGGGAGACCATGCCCTAGAGGCAGCATGGATAAGACCTCTCTGTTTTAGAGTATAACAAAGTTTTGCCATACGGGCACAAACAGGGCTGCTTGAGTTGGCTTTGTGATGTGAAAGATGTCCCATTTTGTTTACCGGTAAAGTCTTGGAGCACAGAAATTAATTTTTGCCTACACATGTGAGAAACCCTGAGATGGCTCCAGCTTGAGATGGTCCTTCAGAGAGGAAGAGACCTGGACTCCAATTCCCAAACTGTGCATGTTCTGAAACAGATTTCACAGCCCCTGGAGGGTTATGGGCCTCTGAGGTTTAGCAGTAGGTGAGATGTTGTGTTTTGGATGGCAGCATCTCAAGCCAAGCTTCCCGATTGGAGCTCCATGGTAATGCTGCAATATCAGAAACTAATCAGCCTTCTCCTTGCCATTAACACGGATCTCCATGTTTTTAAATTTCTTTCCCTTACAATTAAAGTCCTAACTCTTAAATTCAAGTTTTTTCACCTGGCAAGTACTTGTACATACAGTCCCAATGCTCAAATTCTTCTCTCTCCATTCACATATGTCCCGTAGGTTCACCTCTTCCACAACCACGTATGTAGAGCCCAGAGCAAAACACAGGCAGTCCCTCAAGAGCCCTACATTAAAACAATGTCTGAAGTGGAGGAATTCTGAAAACAGCTGTAACTCATCTTCCTCAGTGTAACTTATTTCTCCTTTGGGCATTACAACACAGCCCAACATCAAAGCCATTCAGCTGCAAAATGAGTACGATACCATGCGCACTGCTGTAGCGTACAGATTGTGGACAAACAATTGCTCAAGCTAAATGGCACGATGTCCAAAAGGAGAATAAACATGCAACAATATTCTTCAACAAAATTGTATGTAGGGAACACATAAAGTCTTTGGAAAAAATAAATTAGCAATAGAAAATGAGTGAGTTTGCCAGGTCTAACAGGGATGATGAATGTAGTGAAAGTAAGTGAAGAGACTGTTTGGCTAGGAGGCCACTTTCTGACCTCCTAGCCAAAACTAACTAGAAGTTAAAAATGATCTATGATGTAAGGGGGAAAAAGTGTTCAATGACTTAAAGACGGTCTCAGTGCTGAAATATCACACTGAACTTTCTATGGCTTCCAATAAGCTAGAAAGGACTGTTGAAGAGGACTGTTGGGATGATACGGAAAAGTCCCTGTTCGTACCCATTCCATGGACAGTGGATCCATTAGTGTGCCTGGGTGGATAAACCTTGCTATCTTCTCCAGTTTGTTTCCTTAACTCCTCCTCTTTCACTTGACAACGAGTCTCTGGCTGCAGTTAAAGTTCAAGGTGAGCTTTACTGCCCACCTGTTGATGGCCTGTGTGTCCCAAGGGGATTTCCTTTGATCACAGAAACAAGTCTCTGGGTTTTCACCAGCTACAGGCATTTCTTGTTTTCTTCCTCACTAGATATGTAAAGCAGGGCTGTATTTTACATTTAACTGAAGAACCTGTGCATCTGCTACGCTCCTAGATAGGTGCCTTAAACCATTAAAGGGATATAAATCATCATGGTCGACAAGTATAAAATGGTTGGGGGCCTGCAATTAATGGGGATGTAAAAAAAGCAAGACATACTTCCCCCTAGAACAAGGTTATCCATTATTAAGGCTTCTATGTTTTCTTCTGAAGTGCTGTATGAAGGCCACAGTCAAAGATGGGATGCAGGTCTTAGCAATATTGCCTGGTGCCTCCCCTACCTACTGCCTGTCCCAGAAGAGGATCTGGGGGTCCTGGTAGACACCAAGTTGAACATGAGCCAGCAATGTGCCCTTGTGGCAAAGAAGGCAAGTGGTACCATGGGCTGCATTAGGTAAAGCACGGCCAGCAGGTCGAGGGAGGTGATCACACCCCTCTGCTCGGCACTGGTGGGGCCACATCTGGAGTACTGGGTCCAGTTCTGGGCTCCCCAGTACAAGAGACACATGGTCATACTGGAGAGAGTCCAGGAAAGGGCCACAGAGACGATGAAGGGACTGGAGCACCTCTCGCATGAGGAAAGGCTGAGAGAGCTGGGACACGGTCCTGGGCAACCAGCTCTAGGTAGCCCTGCTTGAGCGGGGGGGCTGGACCAGATGATCTCCAGAGGTCCCTGCCAACCTCAACCATCCTGTGAGTCTGGGACTTTTTCCATTCCTCAGACACAGCACGTGTCTTTGCCAGCTGCACCATTCCCTTTTTTCCCCGCTGGCCATAGCCCAGCTCCCTACCTGCCCTCCTGCCACTGAGAGCCAGCATTTTGGAGCAGGCAGAGGAAAACTCATTCGTCAGGGAAGAGGGAGCAGAAAAGGATCCTAAAAAAGGGTCAGCATGTCCAGCCAAGGTTGGTTTAACAGGTTCAGCCAATCCCTGGAGGTATTTAAAAACCGGGCAGATGAGGTGCTTAGGGACAGGGTTTAGTGGTGGGATGGCAGGGCTTGATGATTTTAAAGGTCTTTTCCAACCTAAACAATTCTATGATTCTATACATTTCTGTCAAGGGAACACAACATGTGCATTAACAACTTCTGTTCTGAAGTGTTGGCTTGTTGAGCTTGGGTTTGCGTTGTTTTGGTTTTGACTTGGTCTGAGAGCTCTCCAAATTTATCAGGGTTTTTTTCTGCTTCATTGCCCCGTGGGAACTATGCAGTATGGAGGTGTTTGTGTAACCTTGGGCTCTACCTTGAACAGGTTGCTGCCCCTTTTTTTCCACCGGGAGAACATTTTTGACCAGTTTAATGAGTTACAAGTTGACATAAATTGTATTAATCACAAATTTAGCCACAGCTTCTTATCAGATATTTTAGTATAAAAAGATTTTTTCTTGGAAAAGTGCTACCACGTCATTAAAGATGCTTCAGTATCTAGTTCTTCTTAGTTGCCTGGGTAAGTTGCAATTGAAGTATTTGAGCTGGGAAAGGGTGAACCTCTCAACCTCTGACTAAATGCTGCAGATTAGAGCATATAATTTTTTTTTTCTCTGCAATACTCTGCTAGGGCAAACCCTTATGTGGATGCAATTATTCTGGCTGGAAGGGGTTTTCTTTACTGAAGGAACAAGATCTCCATGAGAAAGATCTGTTTGTGCTCTGACGGAGGGAAGCCTACACCCTCCCAGAAAAAGGGGATTTAGTTTGGTGCACAACCACCTGGCAGTTGGGGTTGTAGAGACTCTGGGAAACAGAAAGGAATTTATGTGAGAGCTTTGCATCTTGAAGCCTGTATTTCTCAACCATGGAGGCTCTGAAGACAGCCTCCAGGATGGCGAGCGAGCACAGGGTCACCGTGTGGAAGCCTCAATCCCTTGATCTTTCAGACTTGCTTGGCTGGCTGCAGTAGCCCGCAATGACTGATGCTCATTAGGAATCCACATGACAAATTGCACTCCTTTTTTTTTTGTGTGTGTGTGGTTAGGGGCAATCTCTGGAAGTCCCCTAAGGGATGCTCTTCAGGACGATGGGCTGACAGGGCGAGTAATTGGAGGCCACGAGGCTCAACCAAACAGCTGGAAGTGGCAGGTAATGCTGGTGTCTTATACTTGAAAAAAAGCCTTATACTTGAAAAAAACAGTGAGAAAATGACCGCTTCCACTGCCCAAAGCCACACACGCCTTCTGCAGAGACACGGCATGGCTTGGGTGTAAAATACGTTGTTGTTTGATACAGGTATCGCTTCAGATTGCCTATGCTGAGTACCCAGGGTACTACTCTCACATCTGCGGTGGAACCCTTATCAGCACCAAATGGGTCATGACTGCAGCCCATTGCCTCAGCATGTGAGTAGGATAAAAAACATTAAAACTCCTGTTCTGGTCCTCATTCGTGCTGCAGGCAGGAGCCAGACCCTTCTCACCCTCTGAGCTCCCCACGGATGCCGTCCCTTGCGCAGCTGGGCATCTCTCAGCACACTTAGTCAAGGGAACTGGAGAACTCTTGTTTGCTTTAGCCTTGATTTTACAAACTAATTGCCGACTTCCTGGGAGTGGAAATCAAGCTGATTGCTGATTTGCATAAGAGGAGGCACATTTGCATGAACGTGAGCATTTTGAAGGGGGTTGCGTCCTGAGAAACCTGCTCAGAGATGGAAAGATTGAGCGCCAGGCATGTTTCGTCGCTGACGGGCCATGTTGTACAAGTTGCCCCGCGGCATGCCTGACACGCACCGCCTAACTGATACAGCGTGGTGCCAACAAGCACACGCTCCTCTTTAATTACTCATGCCTTCAGTGAGTGTACTTACAACGAAGTGTAACAAACTGATCCTTCACACTCGGCTTCAGCTAGATGCAGAGATGCAAAATGAACGTTCTCGTTCAAGACCGAGCTCGGCACTGTATGAGCTGATGCTGCGCATCTGCTTGCTTC
Organism: Butorides virescens; assembly: GCA_017310255.1. Lineage (NCBI taxonomy): Eukaryota > Metazoa > Chordata > Aves > Pelecaniformes > Ardeidae > Butorides > Butorides virescens. The sequence continues at coordinate 213,574 of JADKXX010006474.1, forward strand.
GCCTGCCTATTTAAGACCATTTAGCTACAGTCCATGGAAAATCCTCCAGTGGAAGGTGCTTTGGAAATGATTACGTTGGTGGAAGTTCTCGGCGGTGCAGGAGTGGGGAGTAGTTTTTACATTAATTATTCTGTGATGCATTTTCAGGCCACCAGGAGCAACCTACCGAGTGGCTCTGGGTGAGCACGATCTCTTGAAGGTGGATGGCACCGAGTACTATATTGATGTAGATAGGGTCTTCATTCATGACGGCTGGAATCCCAATGACATTGCCAATGGGTAATTATTTTGAATATTGTCAGATGGTTGAGTGGTACTTAGCAGCCTGCCCCGCTAGTGCTTCTGCATATATTCAGTCCAGTTCCCAGTGAGGTTGGATGTGTGGGAAGCATTGGAAGATGATGCAGTGGAGGCTTCCCAAATGGCCTCCTCTCTTGGAAGTGTTATGCAGTGTCTGTGTGGATGACCCCAGTCCTGTTTTGCCCAAGATGGGGGAAAAATGGGCCTCACAGATGGATCCAGGATGTACAGCAGAGCCAGGAGCTTGTCAGCAGACACACTACTGTTTGCATCTCATCAAGGGAAGGCAACAAAGAAATCATAGAATCATAGAATCATAGAATGTTTTGGGTTGGAAGGGCCACCTAGAGGTCACCCAGCCCAACCCCCCCGCAGGAGCAGGGACACCTTTAACCAGATCAGGTTGCTCAGAGCCCCGTCCAACCTGGCCTTGAATGTTTCCAGGGATGGGGCCTCCACCACCTCTCTGGGCAACCTGTTCCAGTGTTTCACCACCCTCATTGTAAAGAATTTCTTCCTTATATCCAGTGTAAATCTACCCTGCTTCAGTTTAAAACCATGATCCCTTGTCCTGTCACAGCTGGCCCTGCTAAAAAGATTTTCCCCATCTTTCCTATGGGCCCCCTTTAAGTACTGAAAGGCCACAATCAGGTCTCCCCGCAGCCTTCTCCTCTCCAGGCTGAACACCCCCAACTCTCCCAGCCTGGCCTCATAGGAGAGGGACTCCAGCCCTCGGATCATTTTTGTAGCCCTCCTCTGGCCCCGCTCCAACAGTTCCATGTCCTTCTTGTGCCGAGGAACGGTCTTAAATCCCCCCTCAGAGGCGTGCCTGTCCACCCAGGGCCCACTGAAATTCACTCTGATGTTGGGTGTCTCCGAAGGAGTAGGAGATTTTTGGGGAGTGTTAGCCCTTTATCAGTCTGTACCATGGCCTCTTTTCTCTTAATTGCTCATATTCTCCTGTCGCCTGTGATAGCTATAAGGATTAATTAATGATGTTTGCAAGGTGCTTGTCTGTCATCATGCCAGAGTCTAGCGACCTGTATGAGTGATGAAATGTGAGTGAGGATGTCTGGTTTATGACTAATTCGGGGTTTTCAGTGAAGTCTTTCATCTGTATCCCATTTCAGTGATGACATTGCCCTGCTGCGCCTCAGTTCTCCTGCCTATGACAATGGGTTCGTTGAGCTGGGAGCACTTCCACCCGAAGGAGATATTTTGCCCAATGACTATCCCTGCTATATTACCGGATGGGGGGTGGTTAGTGGTAAGTAAGGGGCAAGGAGGAGTGTTGAGGGTCCTTCCTGCTTTCAGAGGGACCACCATGCAGGTAAGGCCACCCAAGGCAGGGCACAGGCTTCCTTCCTCAACCGCTGGAGCTCCTGGACCAAAATCTCACCCTTTCTCTGCTAGTGGATGGCAGCAGTGTGGACCAGCTGCAGGAGGTGATGATGCCGGTGGTCAGCCATAAGATCTGCTCCCGGAACGACTGGTGGGGATCTCATGCAAAAGTCACTATGATCTGTGCAGGTGGAGATGGCGTGAAGGCTGGATGCAGTGTAAGATCTGTTATTATCAGAGGATTTTCAAGCTCCCCTCTTTTTCTTTTCTTCCTATCTGACCTTGCTGTTCCTTCAGTTGGGAACCTTTGCTGTTCCTTCAGTTGGGAACCTTTGCTGTTCCTTCAGTTGGGACCCGTTTTTGCCATTTCTCCACCTGCAGTAACTCTCCTGTAGATCCTGCCCCCTTCACTGATTTTCCTCTTCTTAACCAGACTGCTCCACATTCCTCCATCTCCCCACAGAGCAGCCAGCAGAAAGGACACCTCCAAATCCTCAGGGTGCATCTCTCCCCTCTGATTTTGGAGGGGAGGTTTGCCCTTCCTTCCAGCAGCATGCCCCATTGACCAGATCCCAGGGAATAGGTTGAGACTTTGGCAGTCCCCTCATCCAAAGGATGAAGCTTCCAGGGAAGTCCTACCACTCCTCCCATGTTGCTGTCAGGTTGCACCCTGGACCAGGCAGTGTTCCCCCGTGCTTTCGCCCTTCTCCTCCCCAGCTGCTCTGCTTATATGGACGCCTGAGGTTGCTGCAAGTTTTGGCTATGTCCAGATTGCACCAGCTGGCCCAGGTTAGGTGGAAAAGGAAGATGCTGTGAGGTCCCCTTTCTCCCCAGGGTTCCAGATGGCCCTAGAATCAAGGCAAGGAGTTTTGGTGTGTGAAGGCAAGGGATAAGTGTTACCTCTGCCTGCATTCACTTCACTCCAGAGGTGACTTCTGGTGAAAGCAACCATGCAGAGCCTTTCAAAAACAATGAACAAATGTGTAAGATAGTCAATTCTGTAAATATATGAATATAATATAGAAACATGTAGAAATAAAACAGGTTGTACAATTACACGTAGTATAATTATAGGTCTATAGATATACCGTGTATTTTTTGGTGTGGTTTAATTATAGCAGAACCTTATAACAGACCGGGATCTGAGCCAAGCAAGAGCTTTTATCTTCTCATATATCTTAACTCGAGCTGCTTTCTTTTTCACCACCTTAACTTCCCAGGAGCCTTAGAATATACTTGTTTGTGAAGAACAAGGGGACCAGCATTTCCCTTCTACCTGGCTCCTCGTTACTGATTTTTTTAACAGAGGCACTGTGCAGGTGGACCTTGCTGGGACAACTGGGTGGCATGCAACCTGTGCTGGGCTGGTTGCCTGCAGTCACTGTATTTGCAATGGTGGTGGGAAATTTGGGGTTCAGCCCTTCCTGGGGGGTGTATCTGTAAATGTGTGTGTATGTGCATGTAGACTGAGATAATAAATATTGGGTTTGATCTTTGCAGCATCTTGGGAGGTGCCGGGGGGGTTCTCTGCCGCCGTGCTGCTGGGGAGCTGTCAGCCCTTTGCAAAGAAAGCAGCACAAATAATTTATTTTCATGTTCAGGACAGTGATTAACTAACTGGTGCTCTTTCATCCTACCCAAGTCATTCCTAAATTGCTCAGATAATTTGGCTTAATGTGTTCCTCTCCTTCCTCTGGTCCAGGGGGACTCTGGGGGCCCTCTCAGCTGCTTCAGAGACAACCGGTGGGAAGTCCACGGGATTGTCAGCTTTGGGCTACTTCCTTACTGTAACACCTACAAGAAGCCAACCGTCTTCACACGTGTGTCAGCCTACGTGGACTGGATCTACAGCGTAAGTTGCTTAGCGCCTGCGAGGTGACCTGATGCATCCCCCATGAAGGCAAGGGAATGCCAGAGGAATCGGAGTCTTTCATTTATTAAACCATTAGGAGTCGAACTGGGAGATCTGGGGAGGTCTAAAATCAGGATATTTGCTGCTACTTTTGGTGTAGTCAAACAATTGTAAGGAAGGAACTGCTGCCTTGGAGCTGAAATGCTCTGCTGAGGACCGTGGACAAAATTCAAGCTAGGCGGGAGCTGGGCTTTGTGTCCAAAAAATTATCATCGCCATTCACCCAGACAAAGCTTTACTGCAGGAAACCACTGAAAGAATTAGCTGGCCAGTGAATGGGAAATGCAGCAAACATAAAGCATCTCGACAAGTGCAAGTCCTGCAGTGCCGCACTACGCGCGCTCAGCTTTACGTTTGGGAACGAGCAACGAGCTCTTTGCTCCCAGAAACAATGTCTGGCACAAGGAGCGGCCGTTTCCCAGGCACGGGGGGTGGTTTTGTGGAAATGCCGTCCTAAACCGTGGGGCCTGCTGGAAAGAAAGGTGGGGAGAGGTATTTTAAATCACTGCGAGGAAGAGGGAGGCTACTGTGGTCCGTAAACCTTTCTGGGTGGGAGCAGGATGTTGGAGCAGTCCCCTGGCCCAGCCCTTGGGACCAAGCCCTTCTCCAGAGCACTTAGAATCATAGAATCATAGAATCATAGCATCATAGAATGGTTTGGGTTGGAAGGGACCCCTGGAGGTCACCCAGTCCAACCCCCCTGCAGGAGCAGGGACACCTTTAACCAGATCAGGTTGCTCACAGCCCCGTCCAACCTGGCCTGGAATGTTCCCAGGGATGGGGCCTCCACCCCCTCTCTGGGCAACCTGTGCCAGTGTTTCACAACCCTCATTGTAAAGAATTTCTTCCTTATATCCAGTGTAAATCTACCCTGCTTCAGTTTAAAACCATGATCCCTTGTCCTGTCACAGTTGTCCCTACTAAAAAGATTGTCCCCATCTTTCCCATAGGCCCCCTTTAGGTACTGAAAGGCTGCAATCAGGTCTCCCCACAGCCTTCTCTTCTCCAGGCTGAACACCCCCAACTCTCTCAGCCTGTCCTCATAGGAGAGGGGCTCCAGCCCTCGGATCATTTTAGTAGCCCTCCTCTGGCCCCGCTCCAACAGGTCCATGTCCTTCTTGTGCTGAGGGCTCCAGAGCTGGACTCAGGGCTCCAGGTGAGGTCTCACCAGAGCTGAGCAGAGGGGCACAATCCCCTCCCTCGACGCTGGCCACGCTTCTCCTGATGCAGCCCAGAGTACGGTTGGCCTTCTGGGCTGCCAGTGCCCATGGCCGGCTCATGTCCAGCTTTTCATCCATCCGTGCCCCCAAGTCCCTCTCGGCAGGGCTGCTCTTGATCCTTTTTTCCCCCAGCCTGTATTGATACTGGGGGTTACCCCGACCCAGGCGCAGGACTGCACCCCCTTAGATGGGATGGAGACATGCGTCATCCTGGCTCTCTACTGAATTCACCTCCTTTTTGTTTTCCAGGTTACAACAAATAACGGGGGTTTCTAGAGGTGGATCGACTGGTGTGTGAATATGAGACGAGCTAGAACGAAGGATCTCTGCTCATTAACCCCCCTCTCAGCCCTTCTACACCTCTTGGGACTGTTAAGGGCAAGGTTGGGCTGAGAGTGTAATAAAATATCGGTGATTTCAAGCAGTGACCTGTTGCCTGGCCTTAGGCACTGGCTCAGACCTGGTCAGCAGGGGAGGAGGCTCCAGCAAACGCCACAGCCTGTACCGACAGCGGAAGCCGATGGCCGTGGCCTTACCTTGGGGCCAGGCAGCAAGCACGGCTCTTCAGGGCTGTCACTTTGGCACCAAACCCACCCTGCAGAAAATGACCATGATGGGTTTTTCTCACCAAGGGATTCCTTCGGGATAACCCCCACCAGCAGCGAAGGTGGTCATCTAGGTGCTTGCAGGTCGGTGGGAGCAGGGCAATGGTGTGACACAGGTATAAACTGGGAGGGGAGTGGCTGCAGAGCAGCCCTGCAGAAAGGGTTCTGGGGGTGCTGATGGGCAGCAGCGTGCCCTGGTAGCCAAGAGGGCAACGCGCACCCTGAGAGGCATCAAACACAGCACCACCAGCCGTCGAAAGAGGGGATGATCCTGCTGTGTTCAGCGCTGGTGCAGCCTCACCTGGGGTGCTGTCTGCAGTTCTGGGCCCCACAATTTCAGAAGGACGTGAAGGTCCTTGGATGCATCCAGAGGAAAGCAACAAAGCTGGTGGAAGGGCTGGAAGGAATGTCCTGTGAGGAGCAGCTGAGGACTTTGGGCTTGTCTGGTTTGGAGAGAAGGAGGCTGAGGGGCGACCTCATGGCTCCCTACAGCTCCCCAAGGAGGAGACATGGAGAGGGAGGGTGCTGAGCTCTTCTGCCCGGGATCCAGGGACAGGACACGTGGGAATGGTTCAAAGCTGCATCAGGGGAGGTTCAGACTGGACATTAGGAAGCATTTCTGTACCGAGAGGGTGGTCAAACACTGGAACAGGCATCCTAGAGAGGTGCTCGATGCCCCAAGCCTGTCAGTGTTTAAGAGGCATTTGGACAATGTCCTTAACAACATGGTTTAGCTTTTGTTAGGTCCTGAATTGGTCAGGCAGTTGGCCTAGATGGTCACTGTAGGTCCCTTCCAACTGAAATAGTCTGGTCTGTTCTGTGCTGTGCTGTTCTGTTCTGTTCCATTCTATTCTAACAGCTTCCAGCAGAGGTTTTGCTTGCAGAACTGGGTTCTCTTTATATTCCTAAACAAACAGCTTCGACACCGTGCTGCTCACACGGAGGGCATCTGCCTCCAGTCTATTGGCAAACTCACCCCACAGAAAGCACGATCCATCTAACTTCTTCTTAAATTCCCTCTGTGCAGGATGATTATTTTTTTTTTTAATTCATTTTCTAAGACTAAACGCATAGAAAAGGGCATTTCTGGAGGGTGCTTTTCTCGCGAGGAAGCAATAAATTCATAGAATCATAGAATCATAGAATGTTTTGGGTTGGAAGGGACCACTAGAGGTCATCGAGTCCAACCCCCCTGCAGTCAGCAGGGACACTGCTAACTAGATCAGGCTGCTCAGAGCCCCATCCAACCTGGCCTTGAATGTTTCCAGGGATGGGGCCTCCACTACCTCTCTGGGCAACCTGTTCCAGTGGTTTACCACCCTCATTGTAAAGAATTTTTTCCTTATATCTAGCCTAAACCTACCCTGATTTAGTTTAAAACCATTACCCCTTGTCCTAACGCAGCTGGCCCTACTAAAAAGATTTTCCCCCTCTTTCCTATAGGCCCCCTTTAGGTATTGAAAGGCCGCAATCAGGTCTCCCCGCAGCCTTCTTTTCTCTAGACTGAACAACCCCAACTCCCTCAGCCTGTCCTCATAGGAGAGGTGCTCCAGCCCTCGGATCATTCCCCTGCTCGGTCAGGCACGCAGGGGCCCGTACCCCGGCCGGCTGGGCAAGGCTCTCTGCGGCGCGTAACATCACCAGGCAAAAGCCGTGTTCCCATTAGCCACGCAGCAAGGGGGGTAAAGGGAGGGAAGGAGGAAGAGGAGGAGATGGACGTGCACAACCAAGCAAGATTTGCCTTTTGATGAGCTACAGAACCATCTAGGAATACACGGGGAATCCCACAGCCTTCCCTCTCCCCCTTTTGCTGTGCGGAAGATGAGCTCTTATAAATGAAGAATTTTGATTTAGCTCTTTTTCCTTTTTAAACTACCTCTGCCCCACCTCTCCTACAGCCTGCGCACACCCCAGGGCATAGCAGTATTTTTTGCAAAATCCTCTTTTTTGGGGAATGCACATTTCTTCTTTCCAAAAGCCACTAGAGGGCATTGGCAAACCGAAGGACTATCCGAGACGGTTATCAGCGACTGCTCAAGAAGTTCTGTGGGCCAAGAATGATAAAATGGGATATGCACAACCTTGCACTCTGCCCTTCGTGTTTGCTCGCAGGCACGCAGATAAGCAATGATACACAGGAGCTGCTTTTCGCCGCCCTTATCCAGAGGTCTGATTTGCAAACAGATAAATCCTCCTTGTTACGGCAAGCACAAACAAAAACGAAACCAGCAGCCCTTTCTTTAAGGCTTGGAAAAGGAGTGGAGTTCCAGCTGTATTTTTAGCTGTCCGCTTTATTGGCCTGCACTTGGCAGTGTCTCCTGGGTGCTCAGCAGTTTGGCAATTTTCCTCTTCTGACAAGTTGAAAAAAAAAAACCACACCAAAATCTCAGCTTTCCTGCCCTTTAATATCACTGAATGGTTCTTGCTCCTTTTAAGACAGCATGTGTGATTTCTGCTGCAATATCAGGTTCAAATGGTTAACTTCTCCGGAAGGAGCCAAGGTCTGTTAGGCTCGGTGGTGGAGTAATGTCCCTTAAAAGTTCACTTAGGAGCCAAGTGACAGGAGCACGCTGGCATCTGAGACCTTGGCCTGACTATAATCAAATATTTCCCTTTGAGTTTCAGAAGGAATTAAAAAGACACAGATCAAAGGCTTGGGGAAACGAGATTTTTAAAGGAAGCCCCCCCCCCAGACCACTTCCAAAAATTACTCAGATGCTGAGACATGAAGTATTACAGTGCCTGGTGGGTTTACAGCGCCTGATGCCTGGGCTGAGGTTCTAACCCTGCAGGCTCGCTGCATGGGCCATGGGGGGGTTTGGGGGTGTCACACAGGGTCCCAAACTCTCATCAGCCTCTGCCCCTGGCCTGGGCCGAGCAGAGCTGGGAACCGTCAGGGACCTTGCTGCTCCCTGGGCCAAAAGCACCCCCAGGACGGCGTTAATGATTTAATGAGTAGGCATGTGCCTCGGCACAACCCAAAATGACCGTGGGGTCATCCCCAGTTCACCCCCTGGTGCGAGAGCGGTGCCGGGCTCTCCCTGCTTCTGCCCACAGCCGTGCAACTGCCCCTGGTCTCCATGGGGCAGCCGTGGCCGTCGGGTGCTTGAAACCTCCAAAAGCCAGGCGGGATATTGCTCCTTTAAACCCTTCCTCCACATGAGCAAGACCTGGATGCCTTCCTGCAACAGCCAGGAGGAGAAACATCAGGCTGTACTCACAGGAGCAGGCGGATCAGGTGCTGGAGACGTCCAGCTCTAATTCAGGGTCATTATCACCTCCCCGGTGCCAAGAGGAGCGTTTCTTCCCGTGTTTCGATGACAGGAACAGCTTGTGCTGCTCAGCTGTGATTTATTGCGTTGGAGGAGAGGGAGGCGATAGCCTGGCAGCACACGGACAGGGTGCCTGTGCTTCTCCTCTGCCTCATTTACCTCTCTCTATCCCAGAGCTTTGCCAGAGCTACGTGTTCCCCAGAGCTGCCGGGCAAAGCTGTGATCCCAGTCAGGAAGCCTATGGAAAATGCCGTGCTTCACGCAGGTTTTACTGTGTGAAGATACTAGGTGGCACAGCGACGTAATATCCAATGGTATTGGGAGAACACGGCTGGGCACAGTGCTGTAGAATCATAGAATCATAGAATCACCTCGGTTGGAAAAGACCTTTAAGATCATCGAGTCCGACCGTTAACCTAGCACTGCCATCCCACCACTAAACCCTGCCCCTAAGCACCTCATCTATCCTTCTTTTAAATACCTCCAGGGATGAGGACTTGACCACCTCCCTGGGCAGCCCATTCCAGAGCCTGATAACCCTCTCGGTGAAGAAGTTTTTCCTAATGTCCAACCTAAACCTGCCCTGGCACAGCTTCAGACCATTCCCCCTCGTCCTATTGTCTGTTACCAGGGAGAAGAGGCCGACCCCCACCTGGCTCCCCCCTCCTGTCAGGCAGTTGTAGAGGGCGATCAGGTCTCCCCTCAGCCTCCTCTTCTCCAGACTAAACAACCCCAGTTCCCTCAGCCGCTCCTCGTAAGCCTTGTGCTCCAGACCCCTCACCAGCTTTGTGGCTCTCCTCTGGACATGTTCCAGCAATGCAACATCTTTCTTGTAGTGAGGGGCCCAAAACTGAACACAGTGTTCAAGGTGTGGCCTCACCAGCACCGAGTACAGGGGCACCATCACTTCCCTACTCCTGCTGGCCACACCGTTCCTGATACAGGCCAGGATGCCATATATAACGTTCCCATCCTTTTCCCCAAAGCTGGGCAGTGAGGATGCAGCTAAACCAGGGAATGAACTAGGTTTTGGCAAACTGGTGCTCCCCACATCTTTATGGGGAGCAGGAAAAGGAGACAACTGCAGCAACGAGAGGCTTGTCTCCTGGGGCTGGTCCCACTGGGTGTAGGGTGCTCCGGTGGGGTGTAGGACTGGCTACAACACCTTAAGCTATTTGGTGGAGGTAAGGCTGTAGATGCTGCAAAACACAGCTTGGGGGTACAGGCATCAAACACAGTGGTCAGTGCCATCAGGGATGGCTGAGGACATCCCACCCCATCCTGCCGCTGCTTCGAACAGGCACAGCTCTCCTGAGGTCCCTTGTCATCTCCACCAGCCACACGGAGATGTCTTCATGGCCTTCAGCATCTCAACTGACCCAAAACACAACAGAGCTGGGGAGCTTGAAAGTCACACAGCGATAAATTCAGCAAAGGGGCCCTCAGTCATGTCACAGCTGAATAGAGATGTTCTGGTTATGGACATCTCATCCAAATCCTACCCTGGGGCTGCTACCCTTTAGCAGGTTAACCCCTAGAATCTGTAGTCAAATTTGTCCCACTCCTTCACTCAACCATTCCCTTGCTCACTCACCTGCAGGCAAAAAGGGTGGGTATTTGGGAGCATGACCACGATGGGCTCCCTTGTCTCCTGACAGCTATTCAGCCGTAATTACCAGAAAGCACTTTGGCATGCTTTAAATGTGGAAAGCACTTAAGGACCATTACTTTCTCATCTCTATCTACTCCAAAGTAGTATCCAAGCCTTTATTTCCAGGGAAGTGTAATGGATGATAGTTTCCAACGCGGGGTATCTCAGTGGAGTGGGTTGATGTTGGAGGGAGACCTTTTTATGTTATCCATCATGGTGGCAGGGTTCTCCTGTAATGTTTTACCTTGGCATGTGGCTTCTGTGGTGCCTGCGGGTCCCCAGACTGTCTCCAGCCTTTCAGCCTCCTCAGCTGGACTGACCTGAAAATCTTCAACAGCCTCCACGCTCATGCCCAAATATTTCAGCTCCACTGGTCGCAGATATTCCCCCTTTGGTGGGTTTCAGGGACCTACCAATCCAATGGAGTCAGGGCACATCCAGCCACAGGCGGTTTGGTCCCTCACCCAGCTTCCCTGGCCTAAATGGGGGTGCCTCCATGGGGCTCTTTGAGCATTTACCTTCTGGAGATGGTTTCCTCCAGCTGTCAACATGTGTGCCAGGCCAGGCATGGGAGTGTAGGCAAGCCCCGGGACATCCCTACCCTTCCTCCAGACCTGCCTGGGCCATTTAAGACTTATTTCAGGTATTTTTAAGATGACATCTCAGAGAGATACACAGTGTCTCTGGTCCCCCGGAGGAGGACAAGGACTGCCCAAGAGCAATTTGGCCAGCTGGGAGGCTGGGAGAAGGAGGTGGCTGCCCGGTAGATGGCAATACTGCCATTCACTCCAAGCAGCAGGCTTGGAGGTATAGAAGAGGCTGATGGAAGTGTGTGGATGAAGCAGCACTGAAAACTCCTAGTGGTCATAGCTGTGAAGGAGAAAACTCTCTATTAACTGCTTATCTGAACTCTCACTTTAGCCAAAGCTCTGGCAAAACAGGATTTTTTGCTGGTTTATGCAGCGAAAACACGGAAGCCAGAATACTTATATTTATTCTCTACATTTAGCACCACCCGTTACCCCAGATGCTGAGGACTCTGAGATCCTCCAGGGATGATGGCCACAGAGGGGCCCTCAACGTGGTGCAGAAATCAAACGGCTTCCATCTTGGTGTGTAATTTGTGTTGATTTGGTGGAGAGGACAATTCTTTACAGCGTGATGATTTCTGTGATGTTGAACACCATTACCCCAAAGAACAAGGAATAACAGCTGAACTTTTTTCTCTGTCCCCATCCCATAGCGTTGACAGATTAAAACTCAAACAGACCATGGGAATGTGTCAACGATTGCCAGTTCTGCAGTGCTTTTTTGTAGAAAAGCTTCGTCATTCAGCAAGTCTGAGTTAAAGCCTCAGCACCTGCAAAGATCTCTTCATGTCCATGGAAAATGCACGTGCATGGGCGGAGAAGGCGCCTGTTACGGTGACACAGGTCTTGAAGCCAGCGAGGATGCAGAGGCACCACCGAGGATGATTTTTATTGCCTTCGCAGAAGACCTGGGGCAACTTTGTCCTCTGGAGTGTTACACTGCTTGGCCATGCAGTACAAACCTGCCTTTTTCTTCTACCGGCCAGGCAAGCAATGAGAAAAGGTATTTTTTCCCAATGCTCCTGCCTCCTGAGCAGACACAAGCCCCTCACGTGCAGGATGTGGCCCTACAGAAATGCCCCCAGTGATGCAGAGCCAACACCCCTGCCCTCTCCTTGCCCTGGAGCTCTTGGGTTGATTTTTTTTTCCCCTGCCAAAGTCCATCCGACCTGTCATTTTATAGCTGTTCCTGCCGAGAAAAGTCCTAGGTGCCTCATTCCCGTGCGGCGCCAGGTCTGGAGGAGCTTCGCCTCGCGTCACAGCCCGTCCCCGTCCCCCATCAGCCATCGGTCGCCAAATGACTCATCCCTTTTCCGGAGGCTGCTCCGCCACCCGGGGAGAAATGCTTTCTAGTCTGGTGGCTACACACACGGTTCAACTCTTGTGTACACCTAAAAATGAAACGAAAGCGGGCGATGAGTAATTCTGCGCCTCTGGGTGTTACAAGCAAGACGTACAGGGTGGCTGTATGAAGGAAAAAAAAAGAAAAGAAATGAAAATAAAGAGGGCGATGAAGACCTAAGCAAGGTGGGGAGCGCAGAGATGAGTTTACTTGAGGTCAGTGAATCACCGGTTCCCAGGGATGGGAAGGAGCACCACCGCCCGCTGTCAAACGGGGCGTGAGTCCCAGCTCTGCGTCACCGGGTTGGAGCGCGTCCGTGCCGGTGCGTGCAGAAAGTCAGCTGGGCTCAACCCCACCATGGCCAGGGACCAAATCGAGATTTGTGCCCCTTTGAAGATGCAGCCCCGTAAAAGCGGAGCGGCCATGGCTTTAACGTCAACACCTTGCAGAGGGACCATGCCAAAGCAGGTGGGGAAGCTCCTCCAGGGCTTCTCCTGCCTTGCTCTTCAAGGCAAACTTGAGAGTTCATGTTTTAAACTCTGCCACTTCCCCATGGAGATGCCGGGATGGCGGATGCCCACACCAGAGGCTGGTTGATGGGGAGCGGCACCTCGGGGCTGTTTTGGCACCATCCCTTGGGGGGGTGGCAGGTCCCCCAGCTGCGATGCCCTTTGCCGGGGCACTGTGCAAAGTCATCACCATGAGCTGAAAATCACCAGTGTGGCAGCTGGAGCTGTAGACCGGGGGCTCTGCTCCTCCCAGTCAGAGAATAATTAACATCAGAGGGCATTATAGGCATAAACCCCATAAAATAAAATAAAATAAAATAAAATAAAATAAAATAAAATAATAAAGTAAAATTTTAAAAACCAGGCTTCTTTTCAGTATTGCTGCTTTTAGTGTCCAGCAAATAATTTGTAACAAATAGTTTATTCAATTAATTGAGCTGCTCAGCTCGGGGGGGTGGATGGCAGCCTTCAGAAATGGATTCCCGCTGGAAAACCAGCCAATGGCATTCTTGGGCCAATTTCCTTTGCTTTCAGGTCAATGCCAGTGGTTATGATTTATGCCCATACTGCCAGGCACAAGTCCTTGGGATAGGAGTGCATTTCCCCATCCAGGTTTCTGGGGTTTATTCAGCTTTTCCTTTGCACCCTGGGCTGGCTCACATCCTCACCTCGCTTCTTCTTTCCTTGTTGTTGCCAGGACCAAGCGTATTTTCTCCCCTGGGGTGCAAGATCGTGATGATGCTTCTTTTGACTGCGACCTTCCAGGTCCTGGGGGTGCTGTGGGGCAAGGAGAAATTTTGGGGCCTGGAAGGGAAAGGGATTTCTAGGGTTTTCCAAGATTTCTCCTGCATGTTCCTCGGTGATGGGGATGCTGATACCACCGCTGTCTTTTCCATCGTCCCGTGGAGAGGTGCAGCTGCCATCCACAAGCCAAGCAAGCCAAGGAAACAACACAGCCAGACCGCCCTTTGACAGTGAATTTTACCTTTTTTTTAGGGGAAAAAAAATTTAAAAAAAAGCATTTTGTCACACAGAGGGACACAGGTGGAGCAGGAAGCATCTTCAACAGGACAGTGGTCATGTGCCACCACAAGACGATGTGCTGGGGACATTGCAACAGCATGGCTGAGCACCTCGGGAGCCTCAGGGGATGCTCTCCAGGACACGGGTCTTGCTCTGCCAAGCAAGAGGTTGCATCACATTTTTACCCTCAAATAAATCGAGCAAATCACCAAAAAGGTCCTTTCCAGTCCTGGCCCTGGGAGAAACCACTCTTGCCAGCCCAGACGCTCGCCTGGCCAAAACGTGCTATTTTAGCTCAAAATTTGAAAGCAGGGGCTGGCACTGGGTGCTCCTCTATGAGGAGACCCGTCCCTGGATGAAGCCAAAGGGACTTTGGGGCACCCCTTGTGCATCTCTGGCTGCCCCAAGAGCTTCTCCCATGCGCCCTTCCAGGGCTTTGGTAGCATTCCCTGCTATATTTTCATTGTTGAGGTGACGCTGAGGCTGTGACAGACCTGGGGACACCTTGGAGGCTACCTGGGAAGTCCCCCCCTTCGCATACCCAGCTTCCAGGCACAGAGGAGGGCTCCACAGGGATGGATGAGCTGCCTTGGCTCCACGTCTCCTCTAGGGAAAATGTCCCCTTCGCTCCAGGGACTGACCCTACGGTTGCTTTCCCACTCTAGGACCGGCCCCATGCCGGTGCTCAGCACCCCCACCAGGCTCTCCTGGAGCCTTTCCCCCATGTGAGGGCATGGGGATGCTCTTCCCTGGGCTGCTTTTGGGGGGGTGGGAAAAGCAACGGGGGTCCCCAAGCTCAGGAGAAGCCTCTTGGAGGACACCAGGCTGGGACAAGGGCTGCTCCTGCGCTGGTAGGATGCTCCCATCTGGACATGTGGGGTAGGAACCCCAGGGTACCCATTAGCTTCAAAAAGGGGCCAAAAAAAGCCAAAAACAACCAAAAAAGGGACAACTAGGACATACAACGCAGGGTACACACCCGTCATCCAAATTTTTAAGCCACAGTGAAGGACAAACAGGGCGAAGACACGGACGTATTCAAACAAAATTCTTTTATTGAAAGTGTAATGGAAATTTCTTCATATTGCTTTGATGAAATGAGAGACAGCAGCTGTAGACAAATATGCTTTTTCATAAACAAATGCAAATGGGTAAGGTAAAAATAAAGCTTTTTTTTGTTTTAACCTGTACCTTTAAGCAACATAATCACAATATATACACAAAGAAAGCTAAAATAAAGCTATGTTGAAACCAAAGCGTTTCAATCAATACATTAGATAATTACAGATTGTGTCAATAAATACCCAGTTTTTAAACTGTTTAACAGGCAACTTTTTACACAGATACCGAGAAGAAAAAAAAAAAAATATATATTTACAATTCAGTGCCCTGGGGAAAAAAAAAAAAGAGAAAAAATCTTTTTTTTTTTGGCACCAACACAAATAAAAAGAATAAATTATAGAAAAAAATCCACAAAGGCAGGAGTCTATCTCCGTCATTCATTTTAAAAAAAAAAGTGTGTATATATATATAAAATATATGTATATATTTTATATATATAAATATACATATATGCAGAGAAACCTAGGAATGTTATAAAATATATTAGTGCCAATAAATACAGAATGGTACCAGACTTTCAACTGTCAGTATTTTTGATGCAGTCTGAAGGATAGAAGCTACCACCTAGGAGATAACTGAAGGGGATTTTTCAGTCTAAAGAAAGGACGACGACAACAAATAATAATAATAATAATAATAATAATTATATATATATATATCCAGGAAATCCTCCATCTGCCAGTAGTATTCCTACAGTCGCCCTCCTGCCCGGCGGGGAGGTCCCCGGGGGGCGATGCCTTGCAGGAGGATGCGGTGGCGAGCTCACGGCTGTGGCGGGTCAGCTCTAAGTTGACCGGCTCAATACCAGAGAAGATGTACAATTAAATAGTAATAATAACGATTAAAAAAACCCACCCCCAAACAACACAGACTTCACCATATTCGTACGCCAGAAGTTTCCTAAATTGCCGGCAGGTTTGCACGAAGGCGCCTGTCGAATAGCAGTTACCCAAGAGCACCATCCCCATCGTGGGGATATAAACAGTTCAGCCGATGGAAAAATCCTCAAATCCGTATTTTGGGGCTTTTTCCCCTCCATCTGGGTGGCTCTACACCCCTCGGGAGCTCCCACCAGCGCCCCGCTGCCAGGGCTGGGACGCCAGAGCTGCCGCCTCCCCCAGCTGCCGGCCGTGCCAGGAATCACTCCCATCACCAAATCTCACGTTTTCCAAGGGGGGGGGTATTTAAAGCCTGTAGGTTTTAAAGCCTTTTGGGTTGGGTTTTTTTTCCATACCGCTGGCATAGGCACTTAGTGTATCACCGACGTACAGATTTTATGTCCAGTTACATCTCGTGGCCAAATAGTGTCATGCTCTCAGACTGATTTAAATAGCAAAAGGCCAAGAGGGCCCCAAATACCCTTCCTAAACGTGATAATTTCTCTCATTTTAAAAACCTAAAGCTCTCAGGTTTTTCAGCTTTTTTTTCAGCTGTTAATTTTTTCTTCCCTTTAAAACCACACTCGAAGGATAAATAACCCAACAACCTTCATATCCATCTGTTTCACTGGATTTACCCAATTTACCTATTTAAAAAAAAAAAAATAATAAAAAAATAGCATAAACAGTCTGACTGACTGGATTCTGGAGCGGCGACACCCTCAGCCTTGGGGAGGCCTAAGGAGCACTTGCTGAGAAGCGTGAGCACAGTGTTGCTGTTGTTGGCTTTGCTCTCCCAAAGCCCCCTCCCCAGGCTGCAAAGGTCCTTCTCCTTACACCCCCCTCGCTGCTAACGGTTCCTCTGCATATTCAGGCACCACGATTGATGGGGAAAGATCTCACAGCCAAATCCTTAGGGAATTAAATAAATTAGACAATAATTTATGAAAAGGGTTTACGGGGTTTTTTTGTTTGTTTGTTTAAATAGAGCTAGGTCATGTTATTTCTTGAAGAGTTGAGAGTTCTGCTTGTTTTCCTCTCCATAGCAATACTACAGAGATCAGACACCACCATGATGTCTACCAGAGGGCTGACAGCATCCAAAGGACGTTGCACCAACGTTTTCTCCATCCCTTCCCCTCCCCACTCGCTTGCATTCAGCTCTTTTGGAAATGTGAAGCGAAGACCAAACAGCCAACACCTTTCAGACTCAGAAAAAAAAACAACAGGGTCATCTTTAGGCTGGGTGCTGCTGAAGACCTTATTGCCCTTCCAGGTCATTGATAAACCACAGTGCTACTCATGTACTACAGGTAGAAAATAAATAAATACAGATATATTATGCAAAAAAAAATATGATTGTACACATAATACATCTGAGGTATTACCAATTTAAATAAGGTTTCATGCTAGTTCAAGCTTCGGTGGCTAGTTATATTCTGGAATTTGCAATAAATAGATGAAGAATGATTATGTGTATAGTGTATGGATCTCTTCTGTAAACCTTGTCCGATTTAAACGTAAGAGCGTGTTGGGCTAACTCTTACGCAAACCACAAATTTTCACAATAAATAGAGCTTCAAAAAGTTGTCTTAAAAAGTTCCTGCAACACTGAAACATTTCTAGAAGGGGCTGTGTGTACGACTGGCAACATTAGCGCGGAGTATTTCTCAACATGTCTTTTCATACAAAACACAAGGAAATTCATACGTGAAAGTCTTTTTCCCTCCCTCCCCACCCCACCCCATCATGAAAGTTTAGAAATTTTTGCACAAACAGCGAGAGAACTGATTGTAGCTGCAGTATGTCAAAACGTCCACGTTCTATAAAGACCAAAAATAGTTTGTTTGCTTAGAAAGTCTTTTTGTTGTTGTTGTTTTTTCCTCTTATTTTTTGAGGAGCACATCAGCCTTTTGGTGAAAGTTTGCCCATCTGACCGTTCTTCGGTTTTCCTTTCGGTGCTGGTCCTTCCCAACCCAGCCACATGGGCATTTCACACTTTCACCGTCTCCATCAGCGATGACTTGATGGCATCCTCCAAAAGTTGATTGTCTGTGAAAGGGGCCGGGGTTTCTGGGACGGATTCAGACAAACCGATGAGGGACTCCAAGAAACAGGAGCCCTGATCTCCAGCTTGCGGGAAGCCAGGGAAATTAGGCAACTGAAACTGTAACGCTGAGAAGTTATCGAGGTTCTCGTACTCCTTTAAGGAGTTGTAAAGGGGTCCCAAGTTATAGTCCGAGAAGGACTGGAAGAAATCCAAGGAGTCAGAGGAAAGGCTGAGGTCGGCGTAGCTCTTGGAGCAGGGCTCGGCCGGGGATGAGGCGCAGCAGGACAGCCCATCGCACCGCGCGTGGACAGCATCCTCCAGCAAACCTCCGCTGTCCTGGTTGGCGTTCTCATCCAGGCACTCAGAGAGGTGAGACAAGTGGCCGGGGGCAGGCTTGGCCTCACTGCCATGGTCCTCGATGAAGAAGTCGGCGGGGTGGAAGCAGCTCAGGTCATCCTGGCCGCGGCCACCCTCTTCCTCAGCATCCGAGTCATTGAAGTGGAGGATGCGTGCCAAGCCGTCGTCGTCCACGTCCGACTGGGACTTGTCGGAGGGGAGGCTCTCGTAGGGTTCCTCCAGGTCCTCGCTGGGGTGGGAGGAGATGGAGGAGTCCGTCATGTCGCTGCTGCAGCTGTTCTCCCCCAGGGCCTCCAGGTCGGGGCTGAACTGGAAGGCGGGTGCCAGCGGCACGGCGCGCTCCTCCAAAGACCCCTTCCCTGCCACTGCACATCCCAAGGGTGGGAGCCGCTCCCGAAAAGGGGGCTCGGCCTCCACCACTTTCTCACTGCTCTGCTGCTGCTTCTCCAGCTCCAGCTTCATGATGGTGTGGATGAAGTGGGTCTGCACGCGGGCCTGGTTGAACTCGATCCTGCCCTCGGTGTTGCCGCAGCCGTCCTTGGTGCAGCCGCAGGGGAAGGAGGTGTGATCCATCTGGCACGGGGAGAAGCAGAGGTGGAGGGGTTAGGACCAAACCCGGCAGCACAAAATCTAAACCGCCCGTGACTCACCCGCCCTGAGAAACCAAGTAACAGCTGGGGGTTTTAAAGCACACTAAAAAAAAAAAAATAATAAATAAATAAAATAATAAAAGACACCCTGCTCTTTTGAAGGTTTGTCATAAAAAAGTCAGATTTCAGTACAGCTGAAGAAAAAGAAAAGGTTCCAAAAAAAGCAAAATATAGTGCTTCAAAAGGAAACACAAGGGGGCAAACATGAGATTTTATATATTGCATCACGACATTTAATACCTGATCCATATCGTGAGCGTCTGCCCCTCAAGGAGATAAGGACAAGTTGCCCAACAGGCACCTGTGGCACATTTACATCCCTGTTATCAGCAGCCGCTAGAGGGGAGCTGTGACACACACATGGAGCACCCATCCTGTGTCCACCCACCCATCCTGTGTGCACCCACCCCCTGCCTGCAGCCACGGCATCGAGGGAGCGAGCGGCACCCAGCATAGGGAATATGGCTTCCCAAAGACAGCTGGGCAGGCACCCGTGAAAAATAAATTAAAAAAAAAATATAATAAGCTAATTGAATATAGAGGGATTATCCCACTTCGCAGGTGGTCTGTGGTGCTAGCTGTGGGCTGGCGCGCAGCTGACACTCCCACGTTCGCCTGAGCGTGATACACATCAAGGGAGAAAAAAAAAAAAAAAAAACAAACAAAATAAAACCAGGGGGAGGGGAAGAAATCGCAGCTTCGTGTGAGGAGTGAGCAGCTTTTGTTTGCCAAGACATTCCCACGTGGCCTGAGACCGAGCAGGCAGGGGTCTCGTGGGGACGGACGTGGCGAGCGCGTTCACACTGCAGGCTCGGGCGCATCCCTGCAGCGGCAGCGTGTGGATGGCTACAGGTGTGATTTGGGAAGCGGGCACTTTTGAGTAGCATCTCCCTCGCAGCCTGGGGAGCATCTCCTAAGAGCTTTTCCCAGCTGCTTCACTCCGAGCACAGGTGGGAACAGATGCATGTTACAAGCTGCCCTAACTCTGTCCTGCTTGCTCACCCCCCCCCCCTTGCTTTAACGTATGCATCAGTTGGAGCCATGGCTTCTCCCCCGTGCCCAGAGGCGAGGGCAGTACCTGACATTTAATGCCTGCCAAGCTGCAGCTGCAGGTCTCCGGGTCGCAGACCTCCTGGCAGTCGCAGCCGCAGTCCTCCCGGGACAGACGGATGTTGTGCAGCTCTCGCTTCTCCTCCTTGTCGATCTTCTTCACCCCCACGGCTTTCAGCAGCGCGCGCCTCTTCTTGGCAGGGTAGGGCTGGAGGAAGAAGCCATCCTCCAGGTCCATGTTGCTGACGTCGATGTCATCGTCAGAGATGTCTTCGATGGTGAGCTGGTTGGCCTCCTCCGACTCCTTTGTGCCGTTCATAGTTAGCTGAGGGCAAAAAATGGGCAAAGCGTTAGGGACCTGTTGGGGACACAGCCATCAGCACCCCCCAGGTCAGGAGAAACAAGAAAGGAAAGATCTGTCCCCCCCTCCCCCATGGTGGCCAACCCCAGGACCAAAAATCTGTGTCAGAGCCCCCAAAGATGTGACAGACGCCTGACATGCGGAGTTCAGTGTCTTTTCCATCACTTTTCAAAAGTGGAGAACTGAGCTGAAAATCCCAAACTGGAGCCTGTGTTTTCATAGAATCATAGAATGTTTTGGGTTGGAAGGGACCCCTAGAGGTCACCCAGCCCAACCCCCCTGCAGTCAGCAGGGACACTACTAACTAGATCAGGTTGCTCACAGCCCCGTCCAACCTGGCCTTGAAGGGATGGGTTTCCAGGGATGGGGCCTCCACTACCTCTCTGGGCAACCTGTTCCAGTGTTTTACCACCCTCATTGTAAAGAATTTCTTCCTTATATCTAGCCTAAACCTACCCTGATTTAGTTTAAAACCATTACCC
Source organism: Butorides virescens (assembly GCA_017310255.1). Lineage (NCBI taxonomy): Eukaryota > Metazoa > Chordata > Aves > Pelecaniformes > Ardeidae > Butorides > Butorides virescens. The sequence goes on from JADKXX010006474.1 coordinate 234,289, forward strand.
CTTGTCCTGTCACAGCTGGCCCTACTAAAAAGATTTTCTGGAGACCTGAAAAGTGTTAAGGACAGATGGCCCCGGAGAAGCTTCTACTAAAAAATGGCCATTAACTAACGGCATCCACCTGCTCCTCACCCAGCCCCATGCTCCTACTCACTTTCCATTTCAATGCTTCCAACTTCTCCTCTTTTAATTTCTCTTCGAGTTTCTCCCGACGAATGTTTTCCTGCTCCTTTGAAAACTCCGCTAGCGTGAACTGCCGGGAGGAGCTGTGCTTGCTCACCATCCCCAGGGTACAGCCCCCGCGACTGGGCACGCTCGTGAACCCCTGGCAGCGTGGGAAGTAAAACACAGTGACCCGGTCAAACTCCACATTGTTCTTCTTTAGTCGCTTGGATTTCTTCAGGATAGACGTGGCTAATGATGGAGGAAGAAAAAAAAAAAAAAAAGCACAAAGTCAGTACTGCCATCCTGCAGACAGGAGAGAAACATTACAAACAGGCCGTAAATATCACAAACAGGCAGGACTTGCAATTACTTTCTCAACAGGGACCTGACGGGACAAGGTTACAACATCGCTCGATGGCTTCTAGTGTTTTAGGTTCTAACACTTCAAAGGCGGGATGAGGATGGAGAGGAAACTGAGCCAAGTGCCGACGCATCAGAGGCACCGATCAGATTCACCCTAAGAAACGGCTGCCGCTTCGCCTTCCCGCTTGATTTCCTCCAAGAAACACACATTTGCTTATTCTTCACGTGCGGCAGAGCGTAACGAACAAGCAGCAAACCACCCTACGTGCCTGCCTTGCTCTAAACCCCAGCACCCTGCCCCACGTTCGGGAGCTCGCGGGGTGGCTCCCGGGATGCCGGAGCACCAACACTCCAGTGCTGCGTGGCTCCAGCTTTTGTGGCCGGGCAGAGAACAGCCCCAAACGGCTGTTTTCTGTTTTTCTGGTACTTCCTTTCACCATCCACTGGGAGGAACTACGAATCTATAGTTTATTCTCAAGAGACTCATTTGAGAGCAGCTGCAAAGATGTTAACTCTTTATGCAGGTGACCCCAGGGTAAACATGGCAATACATTACTCTGGTTTATCTTAAAACTGCTGAAACACGCTACACACCATTTAAAGCGGAGCCTCTCCAGAGATACCTAGTTCTGCACATTCGCACGTGCAAACGTAGCAGATGGAGGTGGATTAATTAGCCAGGACAGTTTCAGAGTCAATGAGTTTCCACGAACGTAGCTGGGCACAGAAAGCAAAGCGAAACTCAGCGGTACTGGGTTACAGAGCTGCTTTTTCTGCTGTGTGAGCATGGGAGTTGGCTACGTGCAAATTCAGTGGCAGGGTTTTTTGGTCCCATTCTCTGCTGGTGCATGGATGGCTTGGTTGCCACCATGGAGAATATGGGGAAAAAAAACCAACCCTGCAGAGCTGGGATCAGAGCCCCACTCTTTGGCCAGCAGAGCCACAGGCAGCCCCACTGCAGGCAGGCAACCGAAAGTACTGGTGAAAACCCAAGGGGTTTGGCTGGCCCCGAGGGCTGGGAAAGTGCAAGACCGGACAGTTAGCTGCACCCACATTTCACAAGTCTCACTTGCCAAAATACAGCGTTTCAGTTTCATATGGAAGAAAAAAAAAAAAAGAAAAAAAAAAAGTGTTCACCCAGCTGCGTCAGCAGCTTCTGCTAAATAGCTGAGGGTTTCACACTGGGCTCTGCAGTCGCTTTGATGGTATCTTCGCACTGCGCGTTGCATTTTCATAATAACCTTGACTCAATCTTCTAAAACATTAGCTCTTTATCAAAAGGCAAGTTAACCACCGCGATCATCTATCGGCTGAGCTGCTGCACTTTGGCATTTGCTTCTCCCCCTCTGCACACCCCCCCTCCGAAATTGTTTTCCCATTCCTGACCCTTTTCCAATTGAGCCAGAGAATACAAAAAGTTCATTGTTTTGTCACAAAACCTGGGAAGACAAGCAAGAATGAGACTCTTTATTATTACAAGACTTCTAAAGCCTTTTCAGACCACTGCGTGTTTGTGTATGTCTGCGAAGTGGACCTTAACTGCTATATACAGTGGGCGTCCAGTATAATTTACTAGGTCGGACTATTTCTCCTCTGTGAAGATGTTCCCCTGTCGTATTTTTTTATTTTTCCCTTCGCATGGCAGATAAAGGATTTTACAACATTGTCTTCTGTGTGTTTTCCTAAAAGCTCTCAAAACTGATATTGCTGGGAAAACAAAAATAGCGTTTATCTGTACCAACAGCGGAGGCAATGTCAAACATGTCACGTTCTTTGGCAAAGTACCCAACCTACGTAGAAAACGGGTTCTGAAATGGTAATTACGCTACTAGCTAATAATTTTTTTAAAACAGTGTTATGGGCCTTTGCTGTCTGTTTAGTCGTTGCCTATGGAATAGCTTGACAGCGGATTGAGGGGTGGTGGGACGGTCCTACGGCACTGGCTTGGAGGCACCTGCATGTCTCCTCACACCCAGGTCTTTGGGTTTCTAGTCCTGGTCATTTGAACTTCAACAAAAACGTTATAAAGGAATGACAAATGCTGGGAGGAAGGGCTGAGGAAGACTACCCTGAAGATGCTGGCCGATTATAAAACCGAGATAAATCGGTGTAGTGACAGGGAGCTGGTGTTAGGGCCACTGCCACCCCTGAAGGCGTGCTCCAAGGGGGTCTCTGCATGGACAGAGGTGATGACCCACCACCACGCTACAAAAACACCCGTGCATGGGCACGTCTGATCCCGGGAAAGGGGCTGCCAGAGATACTCACGGGTGAAGCTGGGCGTTAAGGCAGAGCTGGGCTTGGGATCTCCGTGGGAGCTCTCCTCGTCCGACTCCCAGCCCGAGGATGCCGAGGAGGAGAGGGGGGAGCAGGAAGAGGAGGAGCAGTAGGTGCTGTCATCCCCCAGCTCTTCGTACTTCCTTTTCAATACCCCACTCATGGTGATGCTGTAATTTTCATATAACTGGAAAACAAAGGAGAAAAGCAAAATAAAGCGAGGGAAATACTGGCAGCTTCTGGTGATGAGTGGGATGGCTTTAACCCCCAGCAAAACCACCAGGTCCACCTGGCCACGCAGGTGCGATTCCCAAAAAGTGCTCTCCCCCAAAACCCCACACCTCACTACCCTCACTGCGCACACCTGCTGAATTTCTCTCCCATTTTACGCCGCCGCAGAAAACCTGACCATCACCGACAGCAAACTGTCCGGAAACCAATCCAATCAACCCAAATGTTTATCAAACACTAAGTATTACATTTTGCTTACTAATTCTTTTATGTTAACTCCTCACCCAGATCGCTTTCTATGCAGTTACAGCTTTAACGTCTTGCTAATTACAAAAAGAAGCCAGTTTGCAGAGAACAATCTGTTGGCATGATTTACTTGCTACAGCCCCCTGGGGAAACAGACTTATTAAATGAAGCACTGAAATACAAATATATCAACTGTGAAGAACAGCCCTTCTCCTCACGGTGCCTTTCATAGGCAGTCCCCCATTCAATAAGCTATTCTTGTTTAGGCTGGGTTATGTATCAAGCATAGTAGCAATTAAAAACAACACAGCTAATTAAAAACAAAGGAGCTCTGTACTTGCTTAGATTCCTAAATTTCCTGCATGCTTTTCCCTTGCTCATCTCAAGAAAGAAAAAAAAAAAAGAGAAAAACAAAACCAAAAAAAACTTTGCTGCATGTTTTAACCTTTGCTTTCAGGAAGTTTGTGGGGTTTTTGTCTCCCGAAATTGCACAAAAGCGACACGCTTCGCCTACGATAGGCTAATGCACACCAGAGCCCACCAAACCTGGGATGCTCATGCATAGACGACGGACTGTTTCCCCTTTTAGATGCTGGCAACGCTGTACCAGATGCCCCTGCTTCTGCAGAAGTCACTGCCAGCTTATTTCGAAGCCAGTGAGCCAAAACCAAAGCTGAGAACCAGGCTGCTGCCAGAGGACTGACTGGCTTTGACCCCATCCCACTGGGCTGTAAGGCACAACCCACGGTGGGAGAGATGCAGCCCCAGCCCACAAACTCCCTCCAGCAAGGAGGGATGCTGCCAGCCATCCCGGTGCTTCAATAAAACCAGAGCTATCGGGCAAAACCTAAAGCACCCCTGCAATTCGGATGACACCGGGATGCTTCAGACACAGACAGCCCCAGGACGGTGACAGCGCAGGTAGGGGGGTGGCAGACACCCGCTCCCAATCCCCTCCCACCAGCTGAAACTCCTCCACCAGCCAAATTTGTTCTTTCTAACCGTAGCACTTTCTCACCCTCTTTTGCATGTCTGAAGTTAATTTAAGTCTCTGAAAAAAAAAAAAAAAAAAAAAAAACCAAACAAAAAACCAAACCAACCCAAAACCCAAAAGCAACAAAAAAACCACCAAACCTGCACTCCTGACAGCCCTGAGCAGGCGGCACAGAAACCACGCCGGCTTCAAAACCTCCTCACGATGGGATTTTCGATATCTCGACAGCGCCGCACAGTAACACGTAGCGGGACGGGAGCACACGCGGTGCCTTCAAAGCCCTACACCAGCCCATGTTAATTATATTTACCAACAGCTTCCCAGGAGACAATAGCCCCCTAAAAGGTCAAAAAAAATCCCAGGATGAAGCCGTTCCTCGGCCTGAAGAAGTTAATCTTTCACTGCAACGCGCGCCTATGGGGCTGCTGCATCCCCCACAGCCCCCCGAACCTGGGGGCTGGGGAGAGGTGATCCCCTCCATCCCTCCTCCTCAGCCCCAGAGCTGCAGGTGGTTTTGCCACGGAGGAGTTGTTGGTTTTTTGGCCTTAATCGGAAACAGATGGGGAGAAGGTGGATTTGGCCACCCTCCAGCCCCAGCAGCACATGTCCTACCTGACACCTGGATTAACCCCTTTCCTGCCTGCGTGAGCTCGCAGGCAGCCATGATGCCCAAACCAGCTACCTGCATTTATTTTTATTATTTTTTGTGTGTGTGTGTGCCTTCTGCTCTGTCTCACATTTGCTTTAAGAAACAACCAGCAGCAAAGACCCCCTCCAAATCCATGGCAGAGATCCGAATCAAAGCCTGGGAGGCTTGCTCATACCAGCTGACCCCATCGTCCACCTGAAGCAGCCAAAAACCATTCAAAGAAAACCCCACACGTGGCTTCAAAGAGCATCAGTTTGTGCTGCAGAGCAGCCGCTCGCTGCTCCAAAGGACACCTCTGATGTTGCCGGTGAAGGATGCAACTGTCTGGCCAAGGGAGGGAGAAACCAGCTCCCCAAAAAGCCCGTAGGACACATATCCAGCAGCAGATGACCTCGGATGTTGACCACATCCAAGCCTCATGGGAGACACCGGAGGGCGGTTGGAGCAGCTAAGGTCAGACCGCTGAAAAGGGGATAACTCCCAGGTTTGGACCAAACACAAACCAAAAACCCCACGCGGCATCCACTCCTACTGGGATTTACCTGGTCTGCAGGGCTCCCCGAGAAGCGAGAGGGTGGACATCGCGATGTCCACAGCGATGCAGCCCGGATGCTCAGGTCGCCTTCAAACCCAACAGTGCCCATCACGAGCTGCACCGCCTCCCCCCCAAAACCACACAGCGAGAAAAAAACCGAAGCGTTTTCCTCAAGCGAGCAAACTGAATTAACACAAACACCAAGCCAGAGCCAAGGCAAGCTGCGTATAAGATGGTGCAATTTTATTTATTTTTTTTTTTTAAATACTCTCATCGCTGCTCAGCCACGTCTGGCAGAAGGATGAAGGGAGGTGTCTGCATCTCCCATCTACGAGAATAAGCCAAGTGCACAGACAAAAACCACCTCTGGCATGCTGTCTGCTTCAAAACACCTATTGTTTTGTTAATGCAAAGTAGGTGTCGTGCAAACATGATTCTCAATTAATGGGAAAAAGCTGGTGAACCTGTTGCCCACCAGCCAAAACACATTAATTTTCCCCTGTAATGCCTTCCCCCTCTTTGCTGATTTATGGCTGCGACGTTTTCCAGGTCAAGTTTTCAATTCCTCAGGAGCTGTATGCGATGTAGCGGAGCTGCACCCATTGGTCTACTTGTATCCACCCCCAAAAAACCCTCCAGATGGGGGTTTTGCTGTCAAGGCAAAGACGATCCTCTCCTCCCCTCCCTGCCTCGGCGCTTGGGAGCAGAACTCACGCCTGCGATTTGGATGCCGCCTTGAAAGCCGTGTCGCCAAAACCGCTGGCCACTCAAGTCAAAAAAACCCAGAGGCCAATTCAGACACAGCAAGGATATTTTAATTGCAGTAATTCTGCAAGTAATCTTAAATCCACATTGATGTCTTACAAAGAAGTCACAAAAATGCTCACAGCAGCATAACCCCCCCCATACATATATATATATATGTGTGTGTGTGCTTGCCATTGCAAATCTCTGCAAGCACCACTGAGCACAGGATTTTACCACCTTCTCCTCTTTTTTTTTTTTTTTTTTTTTTACATAACCTGAAATAAAATAATCCTATCTTCCTTTTAGTTGCCAAAAAAGACATTCTGTTCTTGGCTAAGACTTCTTACTCATCTATTTTACTGAAAACAGCTTTTGGAACAAGTACATAATGCAATGGATCAAACCCGCAGGAATTCCTCTCTGGCACCAGAACTCCCACTATCCTGGGAATACTTTCTAACAAATATTTAGCCCAGATGTGCATTCCTTTCTTTTTCTCTCCCTCCTTTTTTTTTTTTTTTTTTAAAAAAGCGTTAAAGTTTGGGTGAGGGGAGCAGGGGGGATGGCTGTCTAGTTGGGGGGGGGGGGGGGGGGGAAAGGGAATCGAATCTGCAATGTCCCATTTCTGGTACTCGGCAAGTTGCAGGGTAAAGCCCTAACACACTGGAATGCGAGGAATTAATGTTTTAACTATCCTCCTCTTGGACGACGTCTCAACAGTAAATATTTCAAGTAATTTAGATTTAAGAAGGTTTGGCATTTGTTTAGCCAAGCGCAGAGGAAGGCAACTAAACCCCCTACCAGTGTCTAGTCCGTCTATTTATAAGAGACGGCACAAAGAGGCATCACGGCCTCGTGCAGAAGCCTGCGGAGATGTTTCGGCGTTGGATTTTGGGGCTGCGTAGGTGCTTTGCAGGGGGCAGGGGCACGCAGCGGTGCAAGCGAGGCCAAGGAAGCTTCTCCCAGCAAGTCCAGCGGCTGCGCCTGCTTGCGCCACAACTCCCGTGGTATCACGGGAGAACACCTACGAGCAAGGGTATTTTAAATTTTGGGGTTTCCGTCGGTGGAGCATCCTAAAGAATGGAAGGATGCCAAACCTGTGCATGAGCTACTGAAAGCAAACTTTCTTCTGCAAAGCAATTTGGGTAAAACCAAAAGAAAAAAAAACAACCCAACCCCCAAAACCCCCAAACCTCAGTGCAATGCACTAGAAGGATTTCTTTTCCCGTGACTTTTTGAGCCGGTTTGCTGACTTTACAAGCGCAGCCGCCTACCTGCAGCCCGGGAAGCCAAGGTGGACTTTTCCCGGCGCACCGGGACGAGGGCTCTGGCGCCGGGAGCCAGTTAACAACTTTGCTGAGCCGTGAGTCAGAGCAGCTCCTGCTCCCTCCCCCAGAGCCACGGTGGCTGTGCAGGTCTAGCAGGAGTAAATATTAGTTTAAAAAACACCACTGCATATTTTAGCCAGGTATGGCTCCGAACGCGACTCGCGGAGCAAACCTGGGCGAGTTTTTGGGGTCGGTGTTTATTTGCACCCTGCTGCTTATTGCAGGTCAGGAGACCTTGGTGCAAGTATTGCCAAAAACTGGTTCGGAGCTGAGCTTCCCCTTTAGCTATCCCAGATATTTGATGTCTACTAGCAGCAG